>QLOR01004646.1:0-15462 GCA_003313825.1 Sarcodon aspratus | reverse complement strand
ATCTCGACACAGGCATTTCCGAATTCACAAACCGCAATCAAATCGTCCCTGTGCGAGTATGACATACTGACTGCCCGCCCCCTTGTTTCTATCGTCCTTGTGCACGCATCCCATGAATTCTCAACCGAATTCAACAAACGAACGTCTTTCGGGATATCGTCTTGATATAGATTTCGAACACGAGAGGTTATGGGGCACCAAAGCAAGGCGGAATCATATGTATGAGGTGCAGATGCTTCGATAACGTCAAAGAACCGCAGCACAAACCTTTCGCTATCCGTCACAATAGCTGAAAGTTCCGGATCTGTCACGTTGATCTGCAATTTGCCAATCATAAGTGACCGAATATAGTGTCACCTGTCAACTCACTTCGGCCAACCATGCTTTTATGTCACGAAGGGTGTATACTGCACTTCCAAGATCCGCGATGATACTAAGCACCTCAAGCCATGGCAATAGATTATGCTTGAAAAAGGTTTCCAACGACTCGATGATATCTCGAACGCCGTCACAGTCTCTGGAAGTAATGCAAAGATGTCTTGCCCACGATTTGCATGCGTATTCCAACCCACTTCCTATATACTTCTCCCGACGCTCACCGAGATCTTCGACTTCGCGGTTCATGGCGTATATGGGAAGGCCGCATATGTTCTTCTTCAACTTCTCGTTCATCAGAGCAAGACAGCACACCCCAAGCTTAGAGTGATAAACTGAGGGGTCGATGTGAAACCTTGGATCCGTGCATCGACTCGGGTCAGTGAGGTAGTCTGGAAACGACTTGTGACAGACTCTCAATAGCTCCAAATCAGACTCTGCATCTGGAACAATGAGGACCGAGTGAAGTGAACGAATGGATTTCCGTACACTCTCCGGTGTGATATTTAGGACTGTTGCAAGGTCTGCACATGAGAGAGGGTTGAATACCAACGCGATGGAACCAACAACGAGACGCAACTGGTCAAAGAACGGGGGGCCCGGATCCATATTGACATCCTCGAAGCTTTGGAGGAAGATCTGATCGTAGATCGCATCGACTCCTGATTTTCCTTCGTAAATGGTGCTGTTGGGCCTGCTGATGATCATCTTGAGACACTCTTGAGGTGTGTGATGAGGGGACTTGGTGGATTCGACGATGACCCGTGCCACAATAAAGATACCAGAGCATTTCGTCACTACCGCAGAGATCTCCTCCTCTGTAGGCCATTTGACGGTCAAATTGCAATCACTTCTTTGTGCAGCAATTTCTGATAGACGCGTTCGAACATACAACTCAATGTCCTGATTGACGGATGCCGGGTCGACCTCGTGCAGCACAAAAACACTTGTGTGTGGTTTTAAAAGACGGAATCCGGCTCGAATTGATATTTCCGGCCTACCAGTGATGAAGAATTTGACCCGTGGCAACGCCTCAATGTGTCTACCCAACAGCCAAAGGATTGCAGAAACAGGCTGATTATCCTTACACTCGTCTAGAGCATCTATAACGATGGTGGTCGACATTTCAGTCGACTGCAATGGTCGTACTAAGAGATTTTCGAGCTGCATAGCTAGGGTCTCGTGGCCAGCGTCAGGAGTAGAGTTGAGGATCTGAATGAGAGCGGTTTTGAACTTCGGGTATCGACATGCGAGATGATACGCCAAGGTCGGGAATATGAGGTTGATGTTGCGTCTGCTGTCAAAGTCACGAGAACAGAAGAAACTGGCTCCAAGCCGTTCCCTTTCAGAAGTCCGTTCGGCGAATGTCTTTGCTATCGTGGATTTCCCTATCCCTGCTTTCCCATTCAACCAGTACACTCGTCTGTTCTTAACATCTGCTTCCCAATCTTCGATCCGCTGTAATTCTTGTCTCCGCGTGCCAGTCAGGCATGAATCATGGTTGGCGGACTGATGGCCTGCACCCTTGACGTGTGGTAACTTGTCGAGAACCAAGAGCTCTGGATCAGATAGAATCAGATATATACAAGACTGAGATGTGTGAATGATTTACCATGATCCTGTGAAAATATCAGAATCAGAAGTCGTCTCATCGCTTGAACGGTCCCTAACACACCTGTATGTATGTGTTGATATTCATATCTCTTCCAATATCGACGAACGTTCCACGATCAACGCGAACATCAGAGGCGTTGGTGAAGAATCCAGATCGACGGTTCGCCTCAGAAGATCCAGGCTGCTTATCGAGATGCAACCTGTTCTTGAACCTTGCAAACACACTTGAGCCTGGCTGGTCTGGCGAAGAGACAGATTGTGCGGTATCTAAGTCATTTACTTGCTGCCCTGGAGCGGCCTTGGTCTTTTTGGACTTGCGAAACAAAGGCATTCAAATTGGATGGTACGCAAGCGTGAAGGTGGATGAGAGTGCAAGACGAGCTCCCACGCATCACTGGGCGTATAGCCTCCGACTCTAGCGCCGTCTCCAACAGGCAGTAAAGTCGCACACTGAGCACCAACGAAGGCTGTCCAGATAAGGCAATTGAAAGTTCCAAGCAGCATTCCACAATCATGGCAGTGGCTGGATTGAAAAGTGTGTACTTCCTTCCTCCCCACACCTGGTCAATTAATGATGGGCCTTCGAAAACCTATAGCCGTTATCTTGCTTTCCTTCGTCCTGGCCGTCGGTTTTCTGCTCATCATCCTTTCTTGTGCTCTATGGGCAAACTGGCTTCCACTACTCGTCGGTACGTGTTCAATCTCCGGCCCATCTACATACCACACCATTGACTCCCCCGCTGTCCTTTCAAACTGCTAATAACACGGTCTCTATGCTAGCTCTGACATTTGTCCTCGCTCCACTGCCCAACGCACTCTTCGCCCACTGCGGCGGTGACGACTTCTCTGCCTCAATTGACGAAGGCTCCGGGCCCGTCGACCTCGGTCGGTTCATTACTGCAACCGTAGTCGTGACAGGCTTTGCGCTGCCCCTCGTTCTCGCACACTCGGATGTAATCCGCCCTGGGGCGTGTGCCATGTCCATTATCGGTGGAGCGTACGTCTACTTGTTTTTGCCGTCTCCGTACGGAGCGCGGTTAATTTACTACGCGGAATGAACTGACAATGTGGTCAAATATTTGTTTTTTTTCTCTGCAGTTTGGTGTATGGCACAATACAGGCCTATGCCGCCGCGTTCAGCCAGGAGGAGTCCGACTTATAGGCGAATCGATTCCTGTTGCGCGCGATCTTTGTTATGTGTACAAGACTCTCGGAAATGACTTGATGTACTGTACCATCATCCTTCTGCGCCCGTCAATGGCCTAGGATATGCTTGCCTCGACATATATATAGTTACTCTATTTGGAAATGCAGATTACTTCTCCCTTACGATTGCTGTCAGCTGCCCCCTTCCTGCAACCCTCTCGTCCTGAGATGCCTCAAACACATGAATCTCGGCATGCAAGTCAAATTTCCCGCATGACACAAAACAAACTGGAATCTCAACATCTCGCTCCTCCCCGCTCTCAATCTTTCCAATTGGTATATTTAGCAACACTCCCTGGAAGATTATATGTCTTGAAGGCTCGAAGAACAGGTTTGCCGTCAGAATCAGGGGCGAAGCTGTTCGAATAATTATTTCGTGGCAATCCAGAAGTTATCACAGACACTCGCCACTAAGATTTGTCATTCTTGTCCTCAGGTATGCAAATTCGTTTGGTTGAAGAAGGACCTTTCCGTTCCTTCGGCCGATGGTTTCTGCGGGTTGCGCTTCTCCAGCTTCGGAGTCCGGATCGTATCGGAGTAGATCCATCTTGACGCGAGTAATGTCCGTCCGTAGCGCCCGCAGCATTGGCATCGTCAACCGTTGCTGCCTCAGCGCCAGGTCACCTGAACGAGACCCTCCTGCCTGTAAACAAGCGCAGTTCAGAATAAGACCGGAGCCCGAGAGTCTGAACAACAAGTCACCTCTTTCCAACGCCCTCTAACACACTTGAATAGCTCTTCACGATACCAGAACAGTTCTCGTCTGATCATCTCTTCTGTTGACGAGAGGTTAGACTTGTCGACAACGAACTGCCGGTCAGACAGTGTAGGAACAGGCTTGGAGACCTGGTCTGCAGACAAAGACAGCTTGCGCAGTGGTAGAACGATCCTGAACACAAAGACGTTAGACATTGCAATGAATGATAATATCTGATCATGGACCGTGAGGTAGACCCTGGGGCTACGAGACATGTCGTAGAAGCCGAACTTGAATCTTTAGAACAGCTTCAACGAAAGGAATATAACAACAGACAGATGTAATTACCTCCTTCTGTGCGTTCGAAGGTCACTTCGAATGGCAATCCATAGGTGTTCCTGACTTCGATGGAAAACAGACACCAGCCGTCACCGTCGTCACGTTCATATGACGAATCTTCGTAGTCATCCATCGAGATGCCAGTTCTATGATCCACGTCAGAATAGGAGATGATGTTCATATCATAGCATTCTAGCATATGGTACACCGTCACCAGTATAGGACACGAAAGCTGTCGAGTGTGGAAGACTTCTGCTGGAGGGTCTGCCTTTAACACCGACTTAGTATGAGCATATGATACATGTATTGTCCCGTTGGTACTGACGGGCGAGATTCAGAATTATCCGGAGATTAATGACAAAGCGCATCTCACCAGCCAGATTTCCCAAAGCAATTCACAGTCACTGTGGTCTTCTTCCCAGGAGAAATTTCCATTGTATGGTTTTTGCCTTCCCATGAAAGGACTTTCCGATGTATCAGGTCGTACTCTGTCTCATATGTGTCGAATACAGAGAGCTCCCCATCCGCAAGTGCTTGCTGGGCGGGGCCCATAGTAGAGTCTTCGAAGGTCAAATTCAAAAAGTCAATTGGTAGGGAGGAGATATTTTCTAAAGTGATCCAGATGGTTGACCTAAAAATAAAATCAATCCTTTCTTATCCAAAACCAAGCACCTTTTACTTACTTCTCCCCATTATAAAGCATGACAGCGCCATGAGTGAGCGAAGTTCTTCGTATCCTCATCAAAGGCAATTCGGGTACCACCTTGAATTCCATATACCGGACCGCCTTCTCCGTCCCAGAACCAACTTTCCTTTTTGCCAATGCAACTGGAATACTGTTCCTCTTCTCGACAGCCATGGCCCAAGAATGAGCCGTCAAGCCGGAATATTTTGAGCGGCCAAATTCACACTCTATTGCACTTCTTCGCCTAGCAATCCTTTCCTCTTCTTCTTCTGTAGATAAAGGCAACGTGAATTCACGCCCAAGTCCACCAGGAGCTTGGACTCGACATCCACGAATAGTGAGAGCGCCAGTTTCCAACGCTCGTCCAGTGATTGTGACTGCATGAAATGAATTCGATGGAATTGTAGCAGAGATCGGGTTTGCCTCAAAATTAACGCCCGAGGTACTGCAACGAGAAGTTAATCATCAGGAACGAAACAATACATGTAATTATTCACCTCAGAGACAAGCTGGAAAGCTCCAAATCGAAGACATATGGGTTCCTCAGGGTTACTCTGAATTCGATATCTTCGTTTTGAACGACCAAAAGACGACCCTATAATAGATTTAGAAAAGAAAATAGAGAATATAATACAGCGCCAAAGACCTTGCCCGTCGTCAGTCGGCGAGGATTGTACAGAAAAGGATCTGCGACACCTGGCAATCCTACACTCGTTTCCGACCGGCGAACCTGAAGGACAGAAATATCTTTTTCGATCGGCATTCGGATGAGAGGCAATCTATTGGCAGTAGATTAGATTACGGTGTCAAGATGATTCCTAATAGGATGCCCACGATGTCATTTCAACCGTCACAACAGGTCTGCCAGACCAGTACTCTACGCATCTGGGATCGCCCCTTCGCCTTGCAGTTGCTAAAGCTCTAGCAGCAGCCGTGTACAATTGGATTTGATCCGCAGAGGGCATGACCCGATACAACGTCTTCAACGCAGATAGACAGCACTGAGCTACGGAGGGATGATCTGTGGAAGGGGGAAATTTAGTTGAACACAAAGTTTAACGAAAAAGCAAATACCAGGCAAAGCTTCGCTAACTGCGATTGCTTCTCTCACGATTCCAATTTGAAGTTCAGGCCAACCGACTGGTTCCATTGAAAAAGGTTCTTCGTCTAGGACGAACAGGTCACTATCATGTTTCGAGCTATCTCCATCTTCGTTCGATGCCTCCAAGGCGTTTGTATCAACCACTTTCACAGCCTCCAAATCAATGCCATGGACCCTGCAAACATATTTAACCAACCTCATGATGCTTTCATTGCCATCTGCGCTCTCATTCTCTCGAACACCTACCATCGCGGTAGTGTCAGACGGTGCTGGAGGGATTGTAAAACTTTGAACGCCCGGTTCGGTTGGTCTTCCGTGATAATCTTCATGCTGTTCGCGCCCACATACAACAAGGTCCATAACGCATCCCAAAACTTCTCGTAGCACATATGCTTCCTTACGTTTGTAACCCAAACATCCATAAAATCTAGCAATAGCCTCCAGTACGCTCACTCGGTCCCTGGGCCCAAGATGTAACAACCAAGGACCATGGCATTGATTCAAAGTCTCGGAGATCTGAGACCGTTTAATCCCAGTAACAGAGCTTAACCGCTCTAGTTGGACATAGGTAAGTTGGTCACCATGGGCAAGAGTAGGTGGAAGATGTGGGTTTGGGTCAGAATTCAGCATTGTCATGAAACCCAGAGGTCCCCATCCTTTCGCAGACCACACTGCAAACAATAAAGTCGTATGACGGAGAACGGAAGTGACATACAGGTGTGCGAGGAGCGAGTAATGATGTTCTGCATCAGAACTTGGGGAAGATTTGGAGTACAAAACAGAAGCCTGTGAAAGCTTATCTGCAATTTCTATCCAAGGCTCCTTCGCATTGCTGAACGAGCTATTCTGGAAAATATGTCAATGAATTGTGAGGACAATAAGCGAGATAACCAACCTGGCCTCCTTGACTGGAGGCCCAAGCATCGAGTACAGGAATAGTAGCCAACCCTTCCAGGGCTGACGCATGCCAAACTGGATCCGCAGAACTCTTGAACATAACGACAGCTTCGGTATACCTAGCTCGGGATTTATATAAGACAATATATGAAAAAGAGTAATTATAGTTGCGCATACCATATTGTCGCATCTTCGTTTCTTCCGGCTAGTAGAAACAAATCACCAAGAACTTTAAACAATCTTCCGTGGGATGATGTAGCACCGATTACGCTGACTCTTTTTTTGTTTGTTTGTGGACTTGGCAATGTTGCTTGACGAAAAGATGTACCTGGTCCAATAGACGAGTTTCGTTTTAGAGTTATTGGGCGGGTGGATTTACGCAGTGTAGTTGCGGCAGATAATTCCTGTTGAGCATTATACGACTGTGTTTGATCGCGATTCTGGTTTGAATCTAACGGCAACGGAAAGTCCGTGGAAAGGGGAATGGTGGAGAAGAGGCCGGAATTAAGATATTCGTTCCCCACAGGCGACTCCAGATTTCGTATCTGTAACGACCGCATCATTTAGTACGTCTTTCAGGACCCAAGCACCGGAGACATACAAGTAACGATAATTCTCCCAGTATCCGAGAGCATAGACTAGCGAGCAACGTTCCTAGATGCAATTTGGTTTTCTTTGTATCCATGCTCGGAATAGCTTCGACTCCTGAAACATGGTCGGTGAGTTGACTTCCATCCCCTCCCTCGTCTTCAAAGGCAAAACATTGTTGAACAAGAGGAAACATGGATCCCTGAGGTCTGATATCACTCAAAATTTCCTCGAACTGTTTGAGGGTCTTCGAGAAGGGATCGGAGGAACACGATGCAACTCCAATTATGCCGAGCGGGAAAGCAGAGAGCCTGAACAAAGACAAAGGCTGTTGTACTTCTGGTGGGGGGTGTGAAGGAAAAGTGAGATGCAAATAGCCCGTTGCGAGTGGTCCCTGGGTAGGCATGAAACGAGCTGAATCTCATTTATGAAGGGTACGGAAACCATAAAGCCAAGACTGACTGACCTCGCTCATCTCTATCATCGACAGTTATATCTGCCAGAGATATACTGGTGAAAGACCTGATCTCTGCTACTCGTTTCTCGAATGCAGACTTGCGAATTGGCCCAACGGGGACCAGCAAAATTTTAACCTGGGCAAGCGACGCGAATGCAAAGGAATCCATGCTAAATGTTGTTATCGAGGTGGTTCAGCAGCGTGAAGATACAACATTTGAGATGAAGTTGCGGTGAACCTGATCCGTTCAATACGCGTTAACCGCGGCTTCTAGTACGAACAAGTTGCACTTATACATCTTGGACATGGTGATTTTGTTTACCTCCATCACTGCACAGACAACGTTCTCAACCAATGCACGGATTTCAGGCAGCAAGTGACAAGGTCCTAGGCGGTGGAATGCTCCTCGTTGCTGCCGGGGTATTTGTTTACTACACCATCTGGGCTCTACTCTTGGTACTACTCCGCATCTTGCTCTCTTCTATTGAGTTCTAATACATGTACTTCCTAGCCCCTGATTGATGATTCCAATCCCATTCACGACTTCTTCCCGGCACGAGAGTGGGCAATTCGCTTGCCAGCGTTTCTACTTGTCATCGGCCTCACCGCCATAGGACTATTCATAGGGTCAACAATTGTCAAAGAAAACAGGAAGAAGGCCCAGAAAGCAAAATTACGGTCAGCCTGACTATGAATCGACTACTGCTACAGCATGTACAGATCTATTAGTATTTATAATACGCTCGTTGTCCCTCAACTATATCCGAGTTCGTATTCAGCTTACTGCTCTCGACTCCTTCCGTGGTTTATCTTGTGTTGGGGCTCGCTCCTTTCTCATAGACTCCAAGGCATGCAACTTCTCAGCTGCTAGCATGTCATTTGCTGCCTGATTGAGGAGAGTTTCGATTGACACCTCCTCCAATGGTGCTGAAATACTTCGAACACGAGAAAACTTGGGACGCTGTCAATGTATTGATGAAAACGCGTAGAAAGCCTCCGCACCTTGGAAGAGTCGCCCCGTATGAACGGTTGAAAGCTATTTAAAATATCTATCTGTATCGAGGTTTCCAAGGCGATAGCGACATGCGCTTGTCTCAAGAACAGAAACAAGTCAGCAACCGAAGACCACGTCAACGTAGCTACTGGCTGTGGATGTAGCTTTTAGCAGCCACTCGACCGACAACGTTTGAGAACTAACCGAGACATTTCCCTGCTGCGCATCGTTGACGAAAGACATTGCGATACGTTCAAATGGTGGCCACAACTCGTTCCAAACATTTCTCGCCGAATTGTCGCTTTCTTTTGGAAGACCGACTTCGTTTGGCCCCTCCCGAATTGAATCAAAGTTCTGAGTGATCAGCAACCACAGCTTAAGTGCAACATATGCTCGATTAATATCTGCAGCCGCATATTGCTGAGAATGAGTCGTGGGTTGCAAGTGGTATTGCAACGACATTTGAAAAGACGAGGCGAATGCTTGGAAATGCATGCGAAGAACTCCCGCGACGGTTTTGGATTTGCTCCTGAGAGCTGCGAGTGCCAAGAAATTCCATGCACGAACTGCAAGGCTTGGCCTAATAGGCCGCTAGAAGCAAATCAAGTGAGTGAACGGGCGTGTTATTAATGTGTAACAGACCTCAACTATCGTGTATAGAACAAGGTTGCTAAGGCTGGCAAAATCTCGATCCGCAACCAACAAGACCAATTTCGTGACAGCTTCAGAAGCAGCAAAATCGGCCAGGGAATATGTTTCCTGGATTGAGGATGTAAGCAAATAAAAAATCGCATCTTCCGCATACTGAATCAAATTAGTCAGTCGGATATCTGATTCAATGTCGACGATAACCTTAAGAGTCGGATTAACGTTATATACTGTATTATCAGGCTGGTGGCGAAACGCTTACTTCTACTATTGAAGTCAGGGTCGTTGAGGGTATTCGGGCTTTGCCCCGTAACCCATCGGAAAGTATTTCCAAAATCGTCATCGTGATCTGGTTGCCAGATCCATCCTTATCCTTATCCTTATCTCCCGACCGATTTTGAGCATTATACCGTTTGTAAAGCGCAGAAGTCACTCTAAATAGGCTTTTCAGACTCTCAGCTGATGCATGGAATCTCGACAGTGTCGCCCGCAAAATGTTTTCGAGATACGTGAACAGTTCCTGAGAAACAATCAACCCTGGAGAGACGAAACGAACAGAACTCCGCCTACCCGACTTTGAGCTTTATTGTGCTCGATAAGGGTCGACGACATTAATAACACCGGGGTGGAGTCAAATGAATCATACGACCATTCCGCTGTTCGACGCGTGATATGGGTCAACCCAAGTCCAACAACTAATCAACTATTAAGATGAGCGTCCGGTCAGACTAAGTATACACTCACATCGCATCAATGCTGCATTATATCCAGTATGGTGAACAACCTCCACATAAGTATTGAGGTTTTCGAGTACCAGCTGGAAAACGGAGATATCATTGTCTGTGGCTCTGGACAATGTGTCTCGAAGAAGTATATCTCCAAGGCTCTCCTGAGCCGATGAATGGGCAGCGTTTTGATCAAGAATCTGTTGGAGGACAACGAAGAAGGTCGAGTCAAGACGGCGCTGGGCAACATAAATTTCAGCGGTTGACGATAAAAACCTATTGTATTCCTACCTTGCATAAAGTATTGAACAGCCCATGTGACGAAAAAAGTGTTAACACTGTTTCGATAAACGACCTCGCTTGGATAACCAATTCGTCTTCGATATTATAATCTAACGAAACAACAACCTTCGCTGCGGTTTCGAGCGAATCGCTATATAAAAAGCATCAGGTTCTGGCATCGGAATTTACGCGAATAAGGCGCGAATTACGCACTATATCAAGCTTCCCACCACATTGGGCCACCTTCTGATACAAGTTTGACAAGCCGATAGAGCAAGTTGTCGAACTTCGTAGCTAACGTCCTTTGTGAATAGGTCGATGACTCTGCGAATGGCCTTCCGAAAGCTATTCTGAAGATGCCTAAGTGGCTTACTTTCCAAGTCATGCTTGTAAGCGATGATCATCAAACACTTCACCATGTTTTTCACCGTTACGAATGGTAAGGAATCCAAACCACACTCGTTAAATACAGAAAGGAGCACGTCAACGAAGACAGAGCCGACTAGCAGAGGTGATTTTATATCATCGTCGGCATAAGGTCCTCCGATAGCAGAAGGCGCGAGGTCAAATGGATAGTAAACGTCGAGTACATTCATGACTTCATCGAGGCATGAAAAAGGAAGGTCGGGGATATCTTCCCAATCTCCGTATTGAACATAGAAAGCTTGACCGCTAGCAGAAGGCACCTCGACGACGTCTTTGAATCCGAAGGACCGTGCAAGGTGTATTTTTATTCTTAATAGAGAAAATAGGTCGATAGGTATTTTGTGGCAAATCATTTGGAGGCCAAGCAATACCAGAGATTCCTGTTATAAAGTAGGTCAAGAGACACCCGTCCTAATTATTCAATGCTTACGCGAAGAAGGCTAGATTCCTGGTCTTTCTCTTGTACCGACGATTCTTCTATATCTTTCGAGGACAGACCGTACATAGACTATTACAGTCTATTCAGCATATGTCAGTGACAAGTAAAAACAACTTACAAGATGTGCAGCTGCTGGACCGTCACCATCATCACCC
Organism: Sarcodon aspratus; assembly: GCA_003313825.1. Taxonomy (NCBI): domain Eukaryota; kingdom Fungi; phylum Basidiomycota; class Agaricomycetes; order Thelephorales; family Thelephoraceae; genus Sarcodon; species Sarcodon aspratus. The sequence goes on along the minus strand of QLOR01004646.1, from coordinate 3,833 downwards.
ACCCTTTGCGCATAGTCACCTTCGAGTAGTGTTTCAATGATAACATTCCACGAAAGGACTTCAATAATATTTTCAATATCCCCATCAATAATCTCAAAGAAAAAAAAAGTAGTCACCTTGCCAATGTGGGAAATGGGGAAGAAGCTGGATCAAGAATGTGACAAGTTTGACACGTTCAGCCATGGGAGCCTTAGTCAACGTCTCATTCCAACATGCAGAAATGGCATCAAGATGAGCGGACAACAGAGTTTGCGACCATGTATCAACTGCAAGTCTGATCTCTTCCTAGTTGCCATCAATGAGCTTTGGTAAGTATTGGCCTGGTCCGAGAACGCACCTTTTGATCCACCCAAAGGGCAGAAAAGTAATGGTAGAATATTTCAATGACGCTGGGTCTCCATTGACGATCCTCCACTCGGAAAGCAGGACACTTGACGTCCAAAATGATTCTGAATAGACGCAGAACAGCTTCCAAACTGGATTAGAATAGTCAGCATATGATCTGGGAGACTTTCCATACAAAATGTACCGTGTTTCCCAGGGGCTGTTAGCTGAGAGCTTTTCTTTCCACAAAGCCTGAAATGGTTCGGTATCGACAACTAAAAGACGAACCAAGAATCCGGTTCGTATTGCTGTTGATTCTCTTGCTTGTGCACCATAAAAATCCCAAGCGCTCCAAGAAAGTGAACAGATGTATCAGCTTTGAGAATAACATCATACTCACCACGCTGCTAGAGCGGCACTATTACGAAGTATCACATTGTCGATCTCAAAAGGCTCCAACAGAGGCGCTTCGCTGATCACCATGTTGAAGAACTTAGCTATGACAATTGTGACTTCCTCTATGTTAGCTTGGACGTAACTCTTTAAAGCATCAATAAGAGCAGAATCCACTCCAACAAAATCTGGATGCCTCGTTCCGCGGGTGTTCAGCTTCCTCCTACAAGGCGTCATCCAAACAGGCGGAAGAAGAATCCAGGTTTTAATACTCACCGCGAAGGAAGATTAGAGATCTCAGCATCTTCAGTGAAACCTTGAGAAACTAGATCGGCCCTCTCGCATCCATACAGGAGTAAGCATACCGCCAACGATTGTCTTATAAAAGATACGCTAATATCGAGTGAGAAAACAGTGCCAAAGCATTCGCTTATAGACTCACATTTGGGGAAGCGGAGACGTAGTACGGATGGCGGTCAATATCTGCGCAGACAGGCGGGAGTGAAGGGAAGATATGATAGATTGAAGTTCCTGGCGTCCTATAGATCTTAGCCATGTGGCACATAAAAGAGCTTCAACTAGGAACGACGACTCTTCCCAAGAAGAATCGTATCTCTGAACCATCTTTAAGAATTCTACAAAGTTAGCAGCAGGGATGTCGACGCCGGAACGAGCTATAATGCATAGCCATCGTAGCGCCTTGCTCAGACACTCTTTGTTTGTTGATGCGGTTTGCGTGATGACACGCCAAGGGTTCATAGATGCAAGCCCAACAACGCCATTTGTAGTTGCAGAAGGTTCACCGACAATACTGGAACGAGAGCCCGTATCCTGTTCTCGATTGAAGAGACGAGATAGGGTAGGGTAGGACTAAGAAGCCCAAAATTTATTTCAATCAACGTGGAACAGTGGGGAAATTTACCTGTCGGTCATCATATGTGATCAACTCGAGCCATCGTAAGAAAACGTCGTCGAAGACACTGAAGATGATAGACGCTTGTCCAAGCTTCATCAAACACCACAATTGTCTATCTGCGTTCGCTTTCTTTTGTCTCTGGGAAGTACTAAAGTCAATCGGACAAGGCGTTCGGATAGTCACGCGACCTACAATCTGAGCCTCCAAATCCTTCGAATCCATGATATCTGCAGTGTGCTCTTCCGTCAAGTCAGCTGATAGTTGAAATAGCATCAGGGCGTAGGCAGGAGGGTCATGGTCATGCAAGGAGCACATCCACCGAGCAGCATATCTTGTTAAAAGATCTCTCCGATAGTCGATGTACACTCGACCGTTATTGAATGAGATTGCATGCGGTCTAGTAGGACCCACAGGCCAGGTCTGGCCCTCTAACGAACGAACACCAGGGAGTTTTTGACCCTTAGGCACATAATCACGAAGCATGGTGGCCAGGCTGTCATCCTACATACCATACCGGGTCAACTTCGCTCGTGATAAGAGAATTCACAAACAACAAACCTCGGCAAATATCCATGAAATGACGCATCTCGCTAACCTAGTCAGCGCACTCTGGGTCATCATACCATCGTACGAGAACTTTCTCACAAGCAACAGCAGCCCAACCTCATTGACAGACAGATCAAAATCCGACAAGCATGCCTCAATAGCGGCGGCGAGGGTCTCAACCTCATTCGACAGATCCAACCCAAGAGGAAGCGGGAAGTTGCAATACTCGGCCTCATAATCCGTCATCACATCTTCCCTTTGCCACAGGGGCTCTAGGTCGATCCTTTCAAGGAATCCAAGAGACTGTAAATGAGTTATCACATGCCGAGCAGCAGCATCGGAAGTGATACCTAATCCAATGCCTAATGTGTCCCGAATATGAGCCAACGAGGCCACTTCATACGTCAGAGCCGGGTCTTCAGTACGGGGATTAAAGTGCAATGCCAACCCCTCCGGTTGGCTCACACTTAGTAGTTCAGATGAATTGCCCATTGTGGGGAGTAGGGTATCTGGCGGCGATTTTACAACAGTTGCGACATAGACCAACGTAGGCCAATCGAAATACAACGAGTGTTCCCTAGCGACAATTTTGTTCTCCTCGAAGTGTTCATCGAGCGTAGGAGATACAGTCAGCTTTCCAGAGGTCAGGAAAGACTCGTATACTTGGACAAGATAATGGAGTTCGAATTTTACGAGCCCGAACTCGTCATGCTGCTTCTTTCCGTGTGTGCCTGTCGTTGCCGTATCCTGGTCGACGACTATCGAGCCCAATGCAACGCCGTTATGTAATATCTGCAACTGGGTCCAGAGGGCCGCAGATAAAATAGACACCTCTTCATATGTTTTATCGCTGAGCCGATCCGACTTTAAAATGAAATCCTTGTAGTGATTGATAAATGAATGCCGAAGGGAAGACCAATCTGTGACCATATGAGAAGCGTCGGTAAGTTGAGTTCCACAACGAGAAAGGTTTGAAGACGATTTTCGGGATAGGCACGACATATGGACAAACTGATGGCACGATGTACACTTCAGGCCTTGCACGACGCTCCCCCACAGCGGTCCTTTGCACAAGACGCAAAGGGAAAGCGTAAAAATATTGACGAGCCGGAAAGAGTGAGATGCCTTCGTGATCTCAAAACGTCCATGTCGTCGAGGAGGCAAAACGTGACAATACCGATGTACCGCTATTCTTTCAGACGTAGAATCTGTGGTACTATACTGCGAAAAAGAGCTCCCTTGAGGATAATCATAGCAGTTGAAGTGAACGGTGCAACAACAAAATGGGCACAGCAGCCCAAAGCCATGAATATGTTCGCCACAAGCCCAGCAATCTGTCTGCTGTGCTTTGGATGGTCCCACAAACTTCCACGGTACGAACTGATGGTCGTACGGATGACTGTGCGAAATCCCATTGACACGACCAGAGATGTTGAATGGGTTGACTATCGGCAGTGCCTTCGCAATTATTCCATGTCCAAGGCCTTTTGGCCAATAAGATGCAAGAAGAACAATTGCGGCATGCCTTGCACGAGGAGAGGAATATGCGACGACCTCTAACACATCCAGATATGCGTCCGGTTTGGTGTCCACGATCGTCCCAAACAATCGGTAAAAGCGATTCAAGCTTGGAACCGTCGGGTTTGTAATATCG
>QLOR01004644.1:0-12279 GCA_003313825.1 Sarcodon aspratus | reverse complement strand
GCTCGACTGTGTTTGGACCTCGTGCACGCCAAGTGTTGGCGCTGAGCAATTTACTGGATTGTATCTCAGCTGCTCGATCATCTACAAAGCCTTTATCATCCGCAACGTTGTCGGATTACGCGAATATTTTGGCCATGCTTACTCTGGTTCATGAGCAGCTTCCAGTTCGTGCTTTATTGACGAGTATACCGATGTTATCGGCTCTGGAGCAAGCCGTGCAAGGCAATTTCGGGAAACATGCTGATATACAGAGGTTAAATATTATTCGAGAGGTACTGGCCAGGGTTTGGTTGGTTATCGGTAACGTTTGGGATTGTCAACCACTTGTCGAAGCTGCAGAACAGGTTCTTTGTCCTTCTTTCGCAGAATACCATATCATAAGCACTAACATTCTTCCCCAGACTTTAAATGCCGTACCATATCCTTCAAGTCTTCCGGCCCGACCTCATTTGCAGCCGGGCGTGCTCACTCCTCCTCGTGAACCGATAGAGTTTTCTGGCGAGACTCCATCTCTAAATGGGCTCATGGATGGGGTTGTTGTGGAGCATGCTTTGGCTGTGTTATCCGCTAATCGCAACGTCCAGGAGGTAACAGGTTTGGATAGTGACAAATTGCTTCCGCGATTATCAAAAAAATGGACCGCGGAACAGGCATTGAAAGATTGTAAGTAACTGATCTTAGTTGAACCTTCTATGTGTAATCTAACGCTTTCTAATTAGCTGTAGAAATACAATCATCTCCCGACGCATTTCGCGCAGCCTCACTATTGAAAGTCACGCCCACGTTAATGCACATCGACAACATGTCTCTCCAGAGTCTTGGACGATTCAATCGTGGGGTGGGTGTGACAGACCTCCGAGAAGCCCTGGAAGGTCGGAGTAGCATGTCTAATCCTACTCTGGTCAACAATAAGCCCGCTTCTATATCAACTCTTGATAACGCGTCGTCCTTTGTCGTTGCAGAGGCGGGCTTGGCAAATCAATTTGGTGTAACGCCAAGGCCTCGAAATCACATCAAGAAGAAGTTGCCGGGTGCTCCTGGCGAGGTTCGAGATGCGTTGGACAAACTAGGAATTGGAGGCGGTTCGAGAACTAATGGGGGCGTTTTGAAATCGCCTTTCCACATGCATAAGACTGAATTAGGGTATGTTCTCAATCTGTAAATCTATACCAATCTAAACTCTGTGCAGTCTTTAGTGCCAGTATACTGTCATGGCGACAGCTATTGTAAAAGAAATCATTCTCTACCTTATCACGGACATTGCACCTAGGCCTGTATATCATTAATGCATCATTTTCAGAACCATAGACAATAACACATTTTTATTCAAAATGTAAAAGGCTTATGGTCATCTTCGACGATTTGCGGACACCATCCTCCTGCGAGCCTCTTCTTCTCTTTCCCTCCAGTACGCAATCTCTGTCTGAGCCTTTGGATGAGCACTTGGCCGAGGACCATCCTGTAAGGATTTTTTATAAGAAATGAGGTGTCAAAAAAGCCACGGCTATCATGCGTACACTGAGAGCACGAAGTAAGATTTCGTAAAGCTTTCCCTGAGTGCTCGCTCTTGCTACTGAATCCGTGATCTTCTCAGTATGTTTGATGATCAGCTTCGATAACTCTTGTCGTAGCCGGAGCAAACTACAGAAACACGTAAAAATGACAATCCGCATAAGAGGCTCGTTAGGTATTTACTTTGAGAATATCATCGTTTCTTCCTCTTTATTGGTCAACGTGACGAACGCGTCAAAGATTGTAATATATCGTTTACAAATCTGCAGGACAACGATTAGCGCGAAAGAAATGAAAGTCGTAAGCTGAAAACATTACAGCCGTGACAGAATCGTCGGTGGTGACTACGCCCCGCCCAAAGAATCCGCCTACAGTCCCAGACGAAGCGCCTTCCGCATACTTCTTCAACTCATCCACATGATCAGACATGGCTTTCTGGAATACTGGCCACATCTTTAGACGGATTGAAAAGGTGAAGGATTCGAGAGGAGCACAGCCTCGTTTCTGAACCTCGTTGAGGACATCTTCTGTTAACCGAATCATGATCAGGAGAGGAATTGTTGCAGGTGTTGGGTCGAGTAATGACTGAATGAAAGTCTGGTGAAGTGAAAGTAAATGCATCTAGTCTCGTCAAACACAGTCCGTTGTATTCACTTACCTGACAGCGATCCAAAGCGGGATCCATAATTCGTTTCCAGGTGGCATTGAGAGCATTCTGCTCCTCGTGGGAAATCGACATTGGCTGGCTATTGATATCTGTTGCGGAAATGCTGGATTTGCGCGCAAAACTTCCGAAGCCTAACGGTGTAAGGCCGTCTTCGTCCAATGTCGAAAGTGAACTAGCCGGAGTAAACTGCGGCGATACTTCTTTTGCTACCGGTTGAGATTCTGGATCTAGAGCGAAGAAAGTCGTTACAAATGTGTATTCTGCTGTAGCATTGTCCATAAGGACAAGCAGCACTGAACGAAGGAGCGATTCCAGGGGTTCTTTCTAGTGTTACAACACGTATGTGAGTTTCAGCAACGCACGGCGAGAGACAGACTTTACATGGGCTTTGTCGTCTCCCATATAGCCGAGAGCTACACTTGGTCCTTCTATCCGAGCAAAGTCGAGCCTGGAGGGATTGAATTCTGGGCTTGGTTCTGGGTTTACCAGATTTTCAGGCTTTTCTACTGTTCTCGCCTATATGATGTTATTCGCACACAAAGTCGAGCGCGACCTTGACTTGACTTACCGCAATCCAACCCAGGCTCCGGCAATAACGTCTGAATCCGGTTTCATAGTAAGCTCTTGCGGCCACCACATACGACTGTTGAATTTCTGATGCGACATTGGATACATGCTTTTGCAGAAAGGTGAACAGTGATCTGTATTTGAGTAATATAGACGTCTGGATCACTTGCATGTTGGTTGTCATACTTGTTCTAATTGGCTTTAAGATTGCCATGAAGAAGGCTCGTAATTTAGTCGTCGCCTGGAGATAAACATATTCAATGATGGTGTAGGGGTAAGAAAGAGCGGAAACATACTACTAGTTTGAGCTCAGAGGCCAGCTCTACCATATCTTTGACAGCCTTCACTCTTCCACGAACTGACAAGATATCGAGGTGCTTTTCGAGTTGGCCTATAGCTGGAATCCACGGTTCGCCGACATTTGTGTCGATAATTAAGGTAACGAGAGAAGGGGCTATGCATATGTCGGATATTAGGCTCGAAAGCGGCTTCTCTATTCTCTAGAATGCAAGGATATAAGTCAGCGTGAGGCAAATGAAGGAGAGAATGGATATACCCGTCTACTTTTGAGTCTATCATCAATGCGTTTACTTCTGTCTTGAAGATCAGATATTTGGCCAGAGACTGCGGACAAGTCTTTCTGAAATGTAGACAGAAACGATTCTAGAGAATGGAGCAGGGATATGCTGGTCTAGATGAATTGAATTGAATTGTCGATAATTGACTTCTAGGTGAATAGGTAACCGCGAACAGACCTGAACCTGGTCATGGAGCTCAACAAAGCTCTTTGCCTTGGCATAAGAGTCTGATAAATGATATGCATGTGGGTGAACGCCTTGCTTGAACACCGAAAAGAAGCCTGACCATTGAATGGCATTGAGACCAGCTCTTGCGAAGTATATTTTTCTTTTGAGCATCAAGAATTAGACCCCAAATCCTGTGTTATGGCAGTATATAGGGCACACCAGTGATATTCTCCGTCATCGTAGTCAATGGCGATGCGAATTAGCAGTGTTGATCAACAACGGCAAATAGTAAGTTGCCGCCAGCAATACTTGTATCCGTGACTCGTTCAACGCTCTCCAAACATCTCATGTCAGATTCATGCCCTCCAGCGAATTATCAGATGCGTTAAATCCAAATGTCGTTCAGTCAAGACGTTATGAAGAACCCCCTCAATTCAATCATCCTCCTCAGCCCTATGCCCAGAATAACACAGTTGTCTATGTGCCCCATCGAAGTGAATTGGAGCTGGCCGTAGTCGAGCCTTGTGCACCTCCAAGGTTTCATCCTACTTATTTTTATTCTATTTTATAACTCAATGCATCCCAGGCCAAGAAATATAAATCCTATCCAAGAACTGTTACGCATATTAGCGACCACAAGGGAGGCAGAACAGAATGAAAAGAAGCGAAGGCTTGCCTGGGAACAAGAACAAGAAGCAAAGTCTGTTCAAGCGCAGGCTGAAAATGAGCGCAGATTCCAGGACATGCAACAGGAGATTGCAGGTTTAAAAGAATACATCAGTTTCATCCAGCAGGCCTCGCCTCCCACTTCATTCAGTGGTCATAACACCGCTTCTTCGTCAGGTCAAGAACATGTAGAAGAATCTTTGTCACCAACTCCTCCTCTGACCAATCAATATTCGACGTTCGTTCACGGATCGTCGACAATGGGAGCCCCCCGTCCAATATACGTCGACGGTGCATCGTCATCGTCATTACACAATGGGTTACCAGTTGATACTGGTTCCACATACCGTCGGAAGAGACCCAGCCCATCAATAACCTCGACTGACGATGAGTCAGTCGACGAAGAAAGTAACTCATGTGAAGTTAGACCTTTGAAGCGGGCTAACGGTCATGACAACCGATGTTTGACTATCCAAGTGAGTTTTTTCTGTTGATGCATTTTGATTGTTGATTAATATTGTATCCTTAGCATGCGATGCGACTTCATATCTATCGCTGCATGATTACGGAAGAAGATAAACATCTCCCATATAGTCATATTGAGGGAGCCCCACTGGGCAATAACGAACCTGTTCGATTCATCTGGGAGAGGACAGTCAAACAATCTCCTCACAACGCTAGGATGAGAGCGCGGATTATCGCCGACATGATTAAAAATCGCCAGCTCTATCCACATGTGCCGGACAAAGACTTCGTCCCCGATTCGTTGGATAGCGTTTTTGATCAGGCTTTTTCGACGCTGAGACAGAAGTTCAGAGTTCAACGTGATGATACCGTTGCTCTGAAACGACATAAACGGGAAGCTACCAAATCATCCAAGGTCAGGAGGACAACTCGAAAACGGGCTGTGCGTGTTACCCTGCCTCTCACAAACCTCCTTACTTACATTCTAGATCAGAAACTGGGCAACCGGACAACGTCTCGACAGAAGTTAGACATATTCTCGCACCCCACTTTTGATGGGGCGCTGCAGCTAGATTGCATGTCGTCAGAAGAATCGGAAGGTGAAGCTTCTGACAGGACTCAGGTTCTTCGAGTTAGGGGTTTACCCTGGCGAAGTTCCCGGTTGATCAAGCTTTACAATGCTTTAGATGAGGAGTACTTGTCGCGTGCGACGGTCAAACGGGGTGTTGCATTGAAAGAGAAATATCTCGGGCCAATGAAAGAGGGGTATCTAGTCTTGCCACCAAAGGGCGTTGCAGGTTGGATGATTAGTAAGTTCTGGCTGAGGAATATGAGCGCTGTGCACAAGGACCTGGAGCAGTGGTTGAAACCTTTGCTTCTGGATCCACCAGGATTCGACTGGTACAATTTCAGGGAGTTGGGCGACGCAACGGAAGACGAAGATACAAATGACACTCAATCCACATTCCCTTCTCGTCCAGTTATACAGCATACGCATGTAACATCTAGTAGTCTACAATACGCCCTTCACTTATAATATTCATATTTATTATTCGAAATGTGGAGTTGCTCATCAAAGCTGTTGCATAACAAAGCCAAACACAGACTCAACAAGCGTGGCCGCGTCAGCTTCTCGTTTTGAAAACTACGACGCGTAATTGCCTTCATTATCAACCGATAAGATGGACTCAGAGTTCGAGAGGATGATGGCTCAGGCGCAAGCTGCGCGGGGAGCGGGCCAGTCAGGTACCGAGGTTGCAATGCCAGACAAGTACGTTCTTTACTTGGATTCTTAACTAAGATGTATTGAATGTTTATATCAGTGGAGAAGTGATTCACATATCATCACTTGCTTTGTTGAAAGTTTGTTCAACGTAAACTTGTAGGAGGTGACGGACTGATGTTATTGGACAGATGCTAAAGCACGGACGTGCAGGAGTTCCGATGGAAGTTATGGGTCTTATGCTGGGAGAGTTTGTGGACGACTATACAGTCCAAGTTATTGATGTTTTTGCCATGCCTCAGTCAGGAACGACGGTTTCCGTGGAATCGGTAGATCACGTTTTCCAGACGAAGATGGTCGACATGCTAAAACAGACTGGAAGGTGTGTTTGGAGGTAGTGTTATTGCTCCCGAATCGATAACTCATGTTTCCGGGGGATTTTTCTAGACCCGAATCTGTTGTAGGATGGTATCACTCACATCCCGGATTTGGATGTTGGCTTTCAAGTGTGGATATCAACACACAGCAGGTTGGTATACGCCTCCCGGACTTGAATTGTGATACTGACCTAGTCACGCTTTACAGTCATTTGAATCTTTGACTTCACGTTCTGTGGCTGTAGTCATTGACCCCATTCAGTCAGTGAAGGGCAAAGTCGTTATCGATGCATTCCGGCTGATAAACCCGCACTCCGTGTTGGCGGGTCAGGAACCACGCCAGACGACCTCGAACATCGGCCATATCAACAAGCCCAGTATACAAGCATTGATTCACGGGCTTAACCGGCATTACTATTCAATCGCTGTCAATTATCGAAAGACAGAGCTGGAACAAGCGATGTTGATGAATCTGCATAAGAGGAATTGGACAGAAGGGTTGAAATTGAGAGATTTCAAGTTGCATCAGGAGAATAACGAGAAGGCAATCAAGGCAAGTCTTCATCGTAAGCTCCTTCACTCCGAGATTATAATGATCGAGGACGGTTGCAGTCTATGTTGACCTTATCAGAAGCATATAATAAATCAGTCCAGGAAGAGTCAACGTTGTCGGTTGACCAATTGAAGACTCGTCATGTAGGAAAACAGGATCCGAAACGGCATTTGGAGGAGGCGGTGGAAAAGGCCATGGGAGACCAGGTAGTTCAGAACTTAGGAACGATGCTACTTGCCGAGCTATAGATATTTCTACGTACCAGATTTGAAAATGTACACTTATGAACTAGTGTTGACTAATCATCAGGCCCAGGAATTGTGTGCGTGATATATTATGCATCTAGAGTAATGCCTTACCATTATGTCGGGTTGTTTAGCCGTTTCTCCAATTGTGATAACGGGATTCACTATAACTGGCGGTACCAGTCAGGTGGAGTCAGGTGGTCATGTCTGAAATATTGATGTTGATGAACTCACTAAGTGAAGCCTAGTACCCTCTGAGCAAATTTCGTTTGGAGTGTAGAGGGATGATGCCCATCATTTTTGATCTTCTGATGGCTTTGGTCACTCGACGTTGAGAGCGCCAGGTGAGTTTTGTGTCAGCTCGGCCAACAACTCTGCCCATGTCCGTGAGGTAATTGGAGAGGAGATTGCCGTTCAGACATTCACGCAATGGATCAATTCCTAGCTGGTGAAACACGTCCGTGCGACGGGATTCTGGACCTGATGGTCCGAGATAAGGACGTTTGATTGGTATCGGACGTCGGAGGCGACCTTTCATAGAAAAAATGCTTGGGTGGACTGTCTGGAGGAAGTGGTGATTATCAAAGTGGGTGGGTAAAAATGGAGCATGCAAACTTTATTGTAGATGATCCGTTTAAGACGCTCCGGAGACCAGACTCTGATGTTCGCTGCAGTGTATGGGGGATGGTGAAAGGTACCGAAGGAGAGTGGAACTGTGGAGCTTACATTGAGAATAGTCGGGCAAGTCATCTTCTAGTTGGCTGTTGTGAGTTTCCCTGATGATATCCAAAAGATCATCTCCGTCTGCAGAAGGGGGCGCTTGTGTTACTGCTGTAGAAGCAAATGTGCGTACTGGAAGAAAACGCGGGGGAAGGCGGAAGGCTTTGGAGAGTGTGAACATGGAGTCCCACGTGCGGATCAAGGGGAGTAGTGGAATAAGACTCGTGACCGACATGGTTGTCAGACGAGGTAAAATGAAGACGAAATAATAACCAGACTTACTGGAATAAGTACGGATCACCGAGCGAAACTACTCGTAGAAAGATGCAGGAACTGGTGATGGCCAGTTGCACGGACCCAAACCAATTTTGGGTTACTGTAAACAAGGCCTGTATTGGAGACGACAGTCGAATGTATCCTCACTATATCGCACAAAAAACAGGCCAGAAGGCACCGGCAGAATGGAACTTCAAAGAACTAGATGCTGGTCAACTTGAGAGTGTGAGAAAGAGGGTTATCGAATTTCAAATGGAACCCTAGGCTAGGTTTCCGTGAGAGGGAAACCACTGCTTCTGCTTGATCACACCAAGGCGACCGCTGCTGTCTGCGCTCGCCCTCTTACTTACGACTGTATCCAACACCTATCGCACGTCCTAATGTCTCTCTGATTCGTCTCCCCCTTACATTCGTCTCCCTCTATCAATTTTTCGTCTGGAATGTCCGATCATAGTAGCCCTCGTCGTCAACCTCCGAGTCCTCTGGTCTTCTCTCCCGAGACCGCTTTACCTCCAATTCCCATTTTACAATCGTCTTCCGGTATGGCGTCTGTTGGAAACAATAGTGCCTCACGTTCAGACACTGTTTCTATGCCCTTTGTCAAGCGACACGTAACTCGTCGCCTGAAGACCGCAAAGGCGGAATGCGACAAGGAACTTCAAAGGGTTACGAACTCCATCACCGCTTTCTTCGAGGAAAAACTACGAGAACTAGAGCCGGATCAAATTCAAGATGATAGAGAAAGTAGGAGTAGGGATCGTGACATTCATCACAGTCATCATGATTCAGAGTCCCTGCAAGAACCTTTCGTTTTCCAACCTGCCGACTTACGTTCGGCCTTGGGCTCCGACGATGCTAGTTCTGACGGTGGTTATGAAGCTGAAATAGAGTTTCCTCGTCATAGCCGTCAACGTGCGTCTCTACAGGAAAACACTTCAGATCCTCCACGACTGATTCATTGGTCTTCATCTCCTGGTCTCCTTACAGCGTCCACCTCTTCAAGCCCCGCATCTCTGAGGAGACAGCACACTCTTCCCAGGGATTTTTCGAAGGATAAGCCAAATAACGGCTCGTCGTCTAATCTCGTTGCGCTCGCGGGCAATTCAGGTCCGCCATCGTCGGATGTGGTCAGCCCCAAAAAGCAAGCTTCTACTGGTCCCTCAGTTACTTGGACCAATGCTACCCAAGGCCCTGCTGTTTCGCGCAGACTATCTCGAAGTATCCATATACCAGTCCGACCTGTCCGCTCTGGTCAAAGTTCTCGATCAACGTCACGCTCACGTTCGCCGCTACCTAGGCCTATCTCTTACGAGGACAAGAAGAGTCGCCGTTCATCTCGCGTCCTCATCGATGATCCCGTGGACCCGATCATGACAACGTTATACGATATCATCTCTGTGGCTACAGATATAACTGAAATGTCTATCAGCCAAATTACTTCTCAACCGAAGATCTGCGAAGAGCTGGTACAGCGTGTACAAAATATCGGCAAGGCTTGGGATGAACATCCAGACTGGCATGGTCGGAATTGGTACGTTCAGGTTTTGTTGGCAGTGGCTGGCTTAAGCCGTGTCATTGAGTGGTGGGAAGCAGAAAAGCAGTTTTGGAATTTTGATGAGAAGGAAGATGAACAGGACGAACCACTGATCTTTGTTATGAAACCTGCACAACTTGCTTCTGAAGTCACCGTGACCAACGATCCTTACAAGCTGTCACCCGAGGAGGACAAGAAACTCAGAATGACGAGGCCACCTAGTACAGGGAGGAGATCCAGGGACGAAGCAACGAAGGACTTATCTATGACTCCTTCAAAACCTGGGCAAACTCCTGAAGAACCTGATGTTTCGAATCGTTCGGTCTCTAAATTTGTGGATACAACGGAATCCGCTCGAGTTCTGGCTACAGAGCGATTGCGCTTGCAAGCAGAAACTGCTCAGAACCTCAATATTGTTATGGAGCTCAGCCTGGATGGAGATCATATCTCATGGGTGAACTATGCTTGGCTTAATGTTGTTGGGTGAGAATTTTCTTTTTTTTTCAATCGATCGGTCAAAGATTCTGACCCAATTGCTTGTTGATAGAACGGACCCTGATGACTTGCAGGGATCTCAGATATCGGATATGCTTGCAGCGAGCGATCGGACTGTTTTTAGAGATGCCACACGTCGACTTCTGGAGGACGATTCGCATACCATTGAAGTTCGATTCAAACTCCACGTGGAAGCCGAAGAGGATCGAGACGGTATACAAGGCGCTTTCTATCGGATGATGGAAGGAAAGGGAATGCTCATGGTGGATCGAGAGCAAGGCCAACCATCCCATACAATGTGGGTCATCAAGCCGGTGTCACTACCACAGTTCGAATCCGCCCCGCCCTCGATTTTGCTCGAACAGGGCGAAATTGGAGATGATCCCGTGGTGACCGTAAAGCCACTGGGATTACGTTCTGACCTCGAACCTGTGACACCCTTTCCCATTGCAAGGCCTATCAACACATCTTTGATTTTATGTCGTATATGCGAGTGCGACATTCCACAATGGTATTTCGAGAAACACAACGAGACGTGTAGCGAGGTGCACAGATTGGAGGCTGAGATTGGGGAATGTAACGAGTCTGTCGCAGAATTGAGGAACACGATTCGTGAACTCATGTCTGCGTTGGATCGATCTTCTCCAGTAGCACCGCCAGAGTACCGAGGGATGCCTATCTTTTCTCCTTCCACGTCTCCAGGTTCAGTGTCGCCGCTACAGATGTTTCGTGCGCCTCTAAAGATGCAGAAGATGGGTGTGAAGAAGATGCAACGTCAGCTTTTGGAGAAGTTGGATGATGTCCTTCAGGTTGCCTGTGAGATCTCAGTCCCCGCGCTGAAAGAAGAAGAAAGTAAGGAACCAATTGAAAGGCAGCGCCTCCTATCGCCCGGTTCGGAAAGGAAGATGTCACTCGTGAGGAATTGGACCAAACCTTCAATCGAGGATTCCGCGTTGACTCAGCTGGCGGAGGACGCAGAGAGAGTGATGAGGCAGAAAGTGGATAATGTTATCAGGATGCAAAACGTAATCAAATATTCTGAGAAGATTAGGCAGGAATGGGAGGAGAAAGTAGAAGAGGCTCTATCGTTGGATCATTCGGATGGAGAAGGAGACGAAGAGGGTGACGAAGATGAAGATGAAGATGAAGGCGCAACGACAGGCGAAGAGGAAGTAGACTATTCGCGCGGATTACAAGGTGATAGCGGCAATGACAATTCGAGCACTACCTCGGAATATGCATTCGGAAGCTATAGCAGGTCGTCAGGAGGCCCTTCATCGGAGCCTACGCCTTTGGGCTCATCTTCACCTGTCCCTTCAATTGCAAGATCCGACTTTCGACTTGGATGGCCGGTACACACTCGACCATCAACCCCTTCTTCTGTATCTTCCCCGCTTGCTCTTGCGATTCCAATTACCGCCTCCCGCCCTGAAGATATCCCCCCTCCTATGGATTTGAATGATCCACCACCTGGGTCAAGTCAGAACCTTGAAGCCAGATCCAACATCAATCCAATTCTATCTCCCATAATTTCGCCCTACGATGCTCCAACTACTGTGAAACGTGCTCACAGTCGTCGACTATCAACAATAGCACCGATAATTAACTCGACTGTCACCGCATCCGGTCAACCACTATCTCCTCGACTCCCATCTATAGCTCCATCTTCGCGGACTACGCCGACATCCATAAAGGACTTCGAGATTATCAAACCTATAAGCAAGGGTGCATTCGGTTCCGTGTTCCTGGCCAGAAAGAAAGCCACAGGTGATTACTTCGCCATCAAGGTTTTAAAGAAAGCGGACATGATAGCCAAGAACCAAATAACCAACGTCAAAGCTGAGAGGATGATTCTTATGCAACAGGCGGAGTCTCCTTTCGTCACCAAGCTTTACTGGACCTTCCAGAGCAAGGAGAATTTATACCTGGTCATGGAATATCTGAACGGTGGCGATTGTGCTGCTCTTATCAAGTCTTTAGGCTCTCTCCCTGAAGAATGGACGAGAAATTATATCGCTGAAGTTGTCCTGGGTTTGGAATACTTGCATCAGCGGAGTGTCGTTCACCGGTACGTCACGTCGTTATCTGGTGCCCGGTTGTTTTGACAGGATTTTTCTTCTGTAGTGATCTCAAACCAGACAATCTCCTTATTGACCAACATGGTCACCTTAAGCTCACGGACTTCGGTCTGAGTAGGATCGGTTTACTTGGACGACAAACGCGGGAGGGAGATC
>QLOR01004605.1:0-11688 GCA_003313825.1 Sarcodon aspratus | reverse complement strand
GCGTTGCATTCTCGGGAAATGGACAACTTATAGCCTCGGGATCCGACGATAAGACCGCGAAACTGTGGCACCCCACCACTTGCCGGTGCTTGCACACATTCCACGATCACTTCCACCCTATTAATTTGGTAGCATTCTCTACCGACTCAACACTTCTCGCATGTGGAGCACGCACCCACACAATACAAATCTGGGATGCTCGTACTTATGCCCCTGTTTCAACGCTCAGATCAAACGTAGTTGCCAGCAGCTATAATCACCACAGCATCGGATTTTCTCCAGATAACCATTGGCTTGTGGCTCTTGGGGAAACCCAGATGGAATACGTACCCTCCAAGTATCTTGAATTGTGGGAGACAGCGACTGGAGATTTCCTCGCTTCCATTGAAGTGGACAGATCCTTCAAACGGGTTTCATTTTGTGCTGATGGGGCCAGTATCATCCTTGAGGGCGAGGACTTGGTGATGAAATGGACACGATTACGCCATCATTACGCAAATAAACACCGGCGGATTCCGATGGAGTTCGTCCCCTTGCACGATACACAAGAGTCAATATCCCCAGATATAACCTCGCATCTATATCGTTACCAAAAGGGGAGCGAGTGGATTGTAGATAAGCAGGAGAGGCAGGTATTGTGGGTACCACCAGATCTGACGGACGCAAGTGATTCTTATGGGACAAAAGTCGTTTGACCGATCCGAACTCCCTTTGTTTTTTTTGTTGACACCTACGGTATTGTATTATAGTGTGATATTTCATAAATCTGTACATTTCGTGTCTGGATGTAGATCATAGGTAGAACCGACATGTGGAGGACTGCCTTATCAATGTAAAACATGTCCGAGAACGGGGTTAGAGAGTCTCAAGAGGACTGTTCAGTGTCCAAAAATGTTTTTTTCTTCTGATACGTGAAGTCGGAGTCCGATAGCGGGTCTTCTGGTTGTTTTTGGTTCATCAAGCAGACGCCTGTCGTACGAGGCTGTCGTGTTAAAGCACTCATTAATCACACTCCGCGTACAGCAGCAGTTTGGCTCAATCGTCAATTAGATGAAAATCTCCACACACACAGCCTTTGCCTAATTTATCCCGTACAAAAGTTATCACAAACAGACATTCATTCAGTATAGATTGGTGTCAATGCTAATCCAAACCATGTGTGTTGTTACGAGTCTGTAGTTGCAATGTAAATCTTGACGGTAGAAGAAAAAGAAAAAGGAGTCAAATGCCCCGTAGCTCCTCCACACGGCCGTCGACGGTCGAATACATCAACGAACTGTCTGGAGATTCTTGGTGGAGTCTATTATCTGCTGCGTCTGCTGCGAATGTAAAAGTGCTTCGTACAATACTGCTATTGAAATCATCAGGTAATCATGTCTGTGTCGTAAGCGCAGCAGCAGTTCTGGACATCACTAAATCGTAATATGCCCGACTATTACGCTGTTTTGTATCGTTGGATGGGTGATGAGAGAAAGGCCGGATATTTTCACGACAGATCCGGTATGAAGAGAGGGTGGAGGAAGTAAAGCTGTGGAAACCAGCCAAAAGCAATAATACAACGAACAATGATTGGATGATTCGCACGATAATGAATGTTGTGGAAATTTACAGATGCGCAAGGGTATGATTCTCTCAAATTCTGATAGAAGCACCAGCGTGGCCACGTATTGCGGTGAATGTGGTCAGATTATCTTCTCCGGCTAGCTCATCCCTTCGTCTGGTGGAAAGAACATCGGGGTTGGGGAGGAACTTGAGTTTGATGAACAGAAATTTGAAAGGGGAAGTCGGGAATAGGCGAATGAGAGTGCCAATCGGGATAGTGGCGAATCCAAACGCCAAGGAGATGCCCCACTCGAGAGCACCGATGCGGGTTACTCGAAACGCTGCGCCGCCGACGAATATTATAAGGACCTGAGCGGAAATTTCTAGCAAAAAGAAAAAGCATCAGAATATGGTTAACGTAACAAAGAAAACAACGGACCTATTAAAATAATGAATATAAAATAAGGATTTTTCAGGATGTCCTTGAATACGTTCAAGTGATCATTCAATTGTCTACAATTGACGGAATTGCAAATTTGTGTGAACACAAACATGTTGAAAATCAGGGTCCTTATGAGAAGGTCGTTATGTGCGGAATGAGGGATCCCAAGTAATGAATTCCCATGGAAGTGGAAGATCAAGATGATGGTAACTTGATAGAACGACTGGCCAATAATCTGCTTGATCATCTGGTCAGAGATCAAAGGCGCCGCAAGTAAACCTGGCTTCTTGGTCAAGCAATGATCTAGAGGTGGGTCTGTTGCCAGCAGGAGAACGGCAAAAGTGTCCGTGATGAGGTTGATCCAAAGTAGCTGTACGGCCGTCAGTGCGCTTCCTTGGTCGGAGGAAACTGCAGAAACGAAGACAATGATGACGGTAGCGACAATAGCTGTTATCTGGAATTGCAGTAACTTGCAAATTGCATCAATAACACGTCTGCCCCACGTTATACCTCGGATAATCGAGGAAAAGCTATCATCCAAAAGGACCATATGAGAAGCTTCTTTAGCTACCTCTGTCCCAGAAACTCCCATTGAGAACCCAACGTCTGCAGCTTTCAAGACCGGACCATCGTCGCTGTTGCCACCAGTGATGCAGACAATCTCGTCTAAAGACTGCAGAACGTCTACAAACAACTTTTTTTCTTCTGGAGATGCTCGAGCGAGGACCTGTATCCGAGGGACGGTCTTTTTCTTATCTTCAGCGCTAAGCTTTCCAAACTCTGAACCCTCCATGGCAATTCCGTCTCTTGTATAGATTCCACACTGGCTTGCGATCGACCGAGCAGTATCAATGTTATCACCGGTACACATTCTCACAGAGATACCGGCTTTATGACAATCATCCACAGCGCTGTGGACATCAACGTGAAGGGGATCCTCGATACCGATTATTCCGATTAACGTCAAGTCAAACGCAATGCCTTCGTATGAAACCTTTGTTGAAATTTATAAGATAAAGAGTGTAAGACAAAGAATAAGTAGATCGCTCACCTCATCTACTGACTCACAAAAGACTCCAGGCGGTGGCCAACATTCAAAATCCCGATAACATAATGCAATAGTTTTGAGGCATTGGTTGGCGTAGCATATAATCGTCTTTCCGATGTTATCCCTTGCAGCTTCGTTGATTATCTTCGTCTCAACCTCGGCATCTACACCCACTTCCTCTTCGGAGCGATGTTTGACAATAACGTGCCTCGTGCATTGGCTGGATAAGACTTCTGTGGCTCCTTTCAGGTAAACCCGGAAGTTTCCGGTACATGTTTGAACAACAACACCCATGGTCTTCCTTTCGCAGGAAAACGACATCATCTGGACGACTTTTGCACTCTCACGAGTTGTTCTATAATCGCTCCATCCTAATTCCTTCGCGAACATTAGCAGAGCAATTTCCATTTTCGACCCGAAGAACCTTGATTCTCCAGTTTCCCGATCGGTATCTTCGAAAGCTGTCGTGTTTATTGCGATGGCTTCGTTGAATAAACTCTTCAGTCGATGAGACAGATGCAAATTTACTGCTTCTAGGGGAACTGAGAAATCATCTTCATGTCTCCTAATCCAGAATCGTCTGTTATCGGACACCGCAAATTCTTCCGTCACGTCTTCTTCGATCGAAGGTTGAGAAAGGTTGTTAGGAACGGCCGCATCTTTATTGACACTTGATGTGATTCTTGCGAATTTTGCATGAATCCCTACAGATCCGGCAACGACAACCATCGAGTTCTGCGTGAATATACCCGTCTTGTTTGCGCATATGACTGTTACGCCAGCAACAGTTTGACAGGGTCTTGATGCTCGCACAAGCAAATTATCACTCGACATTTGCTTGGCTGCAAATGCAAATGCAAAGGAAAGTGTTGACGGTAGACCTAAGGTAAAACATTCGGCTCGGACCAAATCCGAAAAATTCATAGAACTGACATTTCGGGACCACAATAATACCTAGCGTGACTGAAATGATGAGCACATCCACAAAAGCAATTCCTCTTTGAAGTTTGTTTCTGATGACATTCAGCCTTATGGTGTGATAGGAACCATATGTTGCAAAACTCTTACCGAGCGAGATGTCCTGTTGCAAGCTGAACGAAATACCGGATCATAAGTGCCAAGAAAAATACAAGGCCAATTGCACCGCCAGTGTTTGCGATGAAATTAGCGATGCGGTTTAGCTTGATTTGTAGAGGTGAATTCGGTACGTCCCCTTTCAAGGCTGATAAACCATATGTTCAGAGGAAGAACACAGAGGATG
The DNA here is from genome assembly GCA_003313825.1 of Sarcodon aspratus. Lineage (NCBI taxonomy): Eukaryota > Fungi > Basidiomycota > Agaricomycetes > Thelephorales > Thelephoraceae > Sarcodon > Sarcodon aspratus. Next base: position 7,395 of record QLOR01004605.1, on the reverse strand, counting down.
AAATGACGTGCTCATCAGAATTCGCCCATTGAAACTTTTGACTCCAACGGCGATAACGACATACTTTCCGCAGCCTTCTAGCACCTTGCTACCGCTGATAATAAAACAGTCTGTGTGAGGCCGTTCATTATTGTCAACTAATGCATCCCTCGTTAACTGTTCAAAGGGAACCTTTTTGATCACGTCAGACTCGCCCGTTACCGCGGATTCGTCGCACTTGACGTTGTAGCCAGAAAGAAATACACCGTCGCAAGGAACTATCTCGCCAGGTTCCAATAGTGCTATATCACCGACCAGGACGTCTTCGGACCTAATGATTTCCATGATACCATTTCGGATGACCTTGATCTCTCTTTTCTTCTTTTTTTCACAAAGGATTTTGAGGTTCCATTCTTTCTGCCTATCCCTCAAAGAACAGACCGCGACCAAGACGGTTGCTGCTATTAATATGGCAGCACCTTCTACCCAATCCACGGGTTTTTGATATGAACCTTTGTCATGATCGAAGTCTTCGACGAGACCCAGGACGAGTGAAGCAATAGCTGTGACACACAAGAGCATCTATAGAGCCCAGCATCTTGAGCAACCTGGGTGTATAAAGGCATAATGGAACACACACCAGTGCGTTATCCTTCATATAAAACCATACCAGTGCACGAAGACTATTGTTCTTCGACTCCCAAAGGACATTCTCACCATAGACACGACGCCTATCTTCCCATGTTCCGGAACATGCCACGTTGAAGTTATCGTCGCCCCTCCCCATGTTGTGACCATCATGCAACTCTGCGTCCACAGGGAGGGGGGCAGCAACATTCCCAGGTGCTGTTTCCACATCATATACAGTGTGCCTATCACTTCGTTGTTGGGTGCTCCGGCAAGAAACTCCAGAAGCTTTGTTGGACAGGCCATTGACTCGATCAGTACCTAGCCCACGAAGCAACCCGGCTTCGCCACCCACGTGTTCCAACGCAATGAGATCCTTTGGGTCAACGAGTGCAGCAAGCGCGTACGGCTTGAACGCAAAAGGGTATGGATTAATTGTCGAATCTGGCTCTGCCTGCTCAGCCGATCTACCCTTCTCCTTTCCATAGTCTTTTGACAGGCGCTTCTCGGAATTTTCAGGCTTGCCAGGTTTGTGTTCGTAAGTATTCGAAGTAGAGCCATGTGAAGTGGGATTGATTAGATTGGACGCCTCGAGAGAAGGACAGGCGGGTACGCTGTGAGTGCAGTCGGGATACATGTCTTCGTTAGTGGTGCTGACGAACGTCGTAGTGCTGACTTTGTGCGCCTGATTAGACCCGCCTGGTGAGATAAGGCAGTCGCTGCGGGAGGGTCTGTTTTCTTGCAGGATCTTTCCGATAGCTGCATGCACAGACGATAGTGAAGGCGAAGGAGAAAAGGTAAGCGCTATGTCATCTTCCGATGCTGAGCGAGAAAAATCGAGCGTTGTATATGATACTGGATTGACCTGGTGCTTGGGAGATGGAGATAAGAAAGAGGGATCGCTTCCTGGAGTCCTGCTGCGATCTACGGACGTTGAAGAGCTGGGGATACCAGGTGAAGTGTAGGGTTGTTCATCAGCTTGTACGTCGTTCACCATATCAGTAACTATAGAAGGAATCTGAGGCCGTTTTGCATTAGATTCCGAGAATAAACGAGAGGGAGGCGACGCCATCGGTATGTATGTCGTGAGGCTGCAAAAAGAAAGACTGCGGGGTTGAATCAAAAGAGGAAAACTCTGAACTCGTATCCAAGCAAGTTGACCTGGATTCCCGTTCAGCTCGGATGAACTTGCTGGTTTCTTGGTGAGAGAAGCCAAGAGGGACGGGCCCGGTGAGGCGGTGAGTATTTCTAATTAGTAAGCCCCACACTGATCCCAAAGCACAGGATGCTTCTCATCGCATTTTTGTGCAATATACAATTTACCCTCTTTAGACGCCTCGGAGCCCCGGTCAGCTTAGTCACGGGTTTCCGCAAGTCGAATTGGACGCTCACTGATATGCGGGCCATCTCCCAGCTCCGAAACTACACGATGCAGCGGGTCCTTAGCAGTGGTGCATCGCAACTCACGGTCATAGCGATGTAGTTCCAATTGAACTCGCTTTGGATGCTTTGGGTTTTTCACAGCTTCTGTTCCTTGATCGAACCATCGATCAGCTCTGGGCTGTGTGACAGACAGCCTTTTGAGTAATTCCGATGGCTCGGAAACTCCGTGGCGTAAGCGTGAGCTACGGAAGAAAAATGCCTCATGTATACATAACGTCGCTTGAGTAACAATTTGTGATACACGAGGTTTGTTCTAGCGATGTTGAACACCATAATATAGGACCTTGTTTCTGAACTGGAAACTCTGTCGGCGACTTGCAAATTTTGTTGGAATAAAATTATACCGCACAGTTGGGCGATTTTCATTGTCCTTGAAAATCGCCCAAATGTGATGAAGGCTCGCACCTACCACTGCTTACGCAAATAGTACAGTCAGGACAGAACTGGCGTTAAAAAAGTATCAATGCAAATAGCAGGGAACAGAAGAAAAGATTGTTGCTCAGCACTCGAAACATGCTCGTCGACAGCGTCGACAGAAGGCTTGAATAGTTGCTGTTATGATTCAGAGCAAGAGGATATTTGATATTGTATCCTGAGTGGAATAATTTGGGGCAGTATGGCATAGAGACTCATGGAAAGTTCCAGACCATTAGCAAGGGAATTGGTTGAAGGTATCTATTAGAAATAGCATGGAGGGTCGTTAGGTATATCCGACTTGGAGTGGTTGAGGTCACTGGTGTGACTTGTGTCACCACCGTGGTAAAGTTGGCGACTTCTGAGTCGAACTTCGGCATTAGCTCGACCATTCTTTCTTTCACAAGTTCAGAACGAAGATGATGTCCCACAAAGATGAGCTAAAGGACCGGCCACTGCTTTCTGCTTCCTCTTTTATGACACCTTAACATGTGCATCTATCTCAGCGATTTTGACCACTCGGGCTCCCAGCGCTACTTTATGTGACACACCGTGGGGCCACGCACCCAGGACTTTCAGGTATTTATCCACATCCCCTCAAGTTTAGTAGGTGTACAGCGTGCAACTGATTGTTTTAACACAGACCCAGCGCATAGCACCCAGTCTACTCTATACAAATATGCTATGGTCGAAAGTTTACACAGCATACAGCGCCGTGACTTATTGGCGGCAGTCTGTTGATTCAAAATGGATCAAACGTGGTTGGAATTCTGCCTTATCAATATCTTGCCCCGCACCCATATCGACCTGCCTGTCCCACAACGTCGCAGCTGATACAGCACAGCTGTTGAATGTCTGAATCCGAAGTTTCTGCTCGACTCAACGAACTTATCGGCCTCGATCCTTCACAGGAGGAGTCTAATAGAATCATTTGTTCAATCCTGCCTCAGTATCGGAAGCTAGAAGCTCAAGAAGCTCAAACGTTCGTCGATGCGATAGATCGAGTGAGTCGCAAAGCATTATATACAGAGTTTTCATTTGTCATATCAGTTACAGGCCATGAGCACCATTCGAGAAGATGCGAGTTTGTACGGGAGGTGTCTGCGAGTCCTCCGGAAGCTATGCGGTTCACGAGAGATTCTTCCTTCTTCACATTTCCTCTCAGATGGTCTTGTCAAACTCGGTGAAGACCCCGTTGCACACGGAGGCTCTGCTGAAGTTTGGGAAGGGACGTATGAGGAAAGGAAAGTCGCTATCAAACGTTTAAGATGTTCCAACAACTACCTAGCTCAAATCAAAAAGGTAAATACGTCTTATTCATCAAACAAGGCGATTTAACAATCTTGCGCTCTAGTCGTTCTACAAGGAAGTCGTGCTCTGGAAACAACTATCTCACCCAAATATTGTACCTTTCCTTGGTGTTTCGCATTCTCCATCCTTACAATTCTGCATGACTTCTGAATGGATGCAATTTGGGGACATGACTAAGTACGTCGGAAACTTCCCCCAAACAAACCGCCCGCTACTTGTACGTCGCTGTGTCATATGTTTATTTACTAATAACTGACTAGACAAATACAGTTGGTCGACGTTTGCAAGGGACTTCAATATCTTCATTCTTTGAATATCATACATGGTGATCTCAAAGGCGTGCGTTTCTTGCTATATGTTTGAGTCTTTCGGAAATGCATCTCAATTTCAGGCGAATATCCTCATCGATTCCGACAGACATGCTCGCCTCTCAGACTTTGGACTAATATCCATCATAAGCGACACAAATTCGATGGACTCATCCATGCTAACATTCCATACTCGTGGAACAATTAGATGGATGGCCCCAGAACTGCTGAATGCGGACGAGGACTCGAACTCAAGAGTAGTTCCCTCAACTGCTAGCGACATGTATTCGCTGGCCATGGTCATTGTAGAGGTGGTTTTATTACTATCATTGATCTTCGTTTTGCTCATGTGTCTTTCATAAGCTTTTCTCAGACAAAATCCCATTTTCAGAGCTTAAAAAAAATGCAGTAATCACTAAAGTTACACGTGGTGGGCGACCCCAGAGGCCAACAAATGCACTTGAGCTTGGGTTGTCTGATGCTATTTGGGAATTGGCCACAATGTGTTGGAATCACGAACAAGATAAACGACCCGATATATCAAGAGTCTTGTATCGCCTTCGAGCGGTTGTTTCTGGTATACAGCTTCCTGAACGACTTGCGGACTTCGATCCAAGATCGGAAACATCCGTCGACGTCCTTAGAACTATTTTGTCCGGTCTTATGGACGAATTTTCCATTCCCGACCTCACGGATGAACACACACGGTATTTTATTGAAGTACTTGATAAAGTGAGTACCACTTTCTATCATAGGCACATACGTTTAATAACGGTTCAAGGCCACGACATCAATTTATGTTGGTCCTGAGTTGCACTTAAGGTATTTATCCGTAATCGGGATGATCTATTGTCGAACAGGCCATCTTCCCAAGTCGTACCTGCTATCTAAAGGATGTGTCAAATCGACTGATGGACCCTTCGGTAGCGGGCGCACCGATGTATGGAAGGGAACATATGACAATCACATTGTGGCTGTCAAAACCCCCGGAGCTTCTTCCCGAAGCGACATGCACAGGATCCGGAAGGTGACTACTCTAAAACGAATTCAACAAAAGCATTAATGAGACTTTTCAGCAAATCTTCGAACGCGCTGCGGTCTCGAAATGGCTGTCCAACCCAAATATTGTGCCATTCCTAGGTGTCTCCAATAGTCTTCCGCCATCTATGGTTTATCAGTGGATGTCACGTGGTACACTCACCGAGTACCTAGATTCAGACCCGCAAGCGAATCGGCTCCGGTTGGTAAGTTAAAACAATATGTCTAGCACAAGTTCTCATAAACATGGCAGTTGATTGACATTGGATCTGGACTTCAATATCTACACTCCCTCAACATCGTACATAGAAATCTGAGGGCTGTATGTTGCTTGTTTAATTGTTGGAAGTCCACAAATGCCAGTTTTCTCTAGGCACATGTCCTTATCAACGACGCTAAGCAGGCCTGCCTGACTGGATTCATGACACCATCCTTTATAAATGATCAGAATCAGAACTCTTCGACGCACCCGCCCGTATCTCATGAATCTTACCGATGGATGGCGCCGGAGGTCCTAAGTTCCCAGGCGGTAGGAGTCAAATTCTCTCCGGCAAGCGATATCTATGCCTTGTCCATGGTGTTTATCGAGGTAATTCCTGGCCATTCGGTATTTTTTATCTCTTGTTTATGTTATTTAGGCTTTTACAGGACATGTACCATTTCACGGACTCCAAGACGAAGCGGTGCCAAACAGTATCAGAAATGGATCACGACCCGAACGGCCGAAACAAGTGCAACAGCTTGGATTAACCGACGACATATGGAAATTGATACAAATGTGTTGGAAACCGGACCGCGACAATCGACCGACTATCTCGTCCGTATTGCAGTCCTTGCGCAAAGTGGCTCCAGGATTGTCTTTTCTCGAGCAGGAGGGGCTTGTAAGTTTCGACCCTTCTTCAGAGATTGATGTCAAGGCTCTCCGTTCTGTCCTCGATTCACCAGTTCACATGAACATGATTTCTAGTCAAGAGGAGCCGATGTTTATCAACGTATTGGATCAGGTGAGATTGAAAGTTTAACGAGTTCCATCATTCTCTCATCATTTTGTTTATAGGCGATCAGCTCAACTTACTCGGATCCTTTGTTGATTCAAAACTGCCTGCATACATTGTCACAGCTATGGGTTCAAAAACGTTTGCTTCCGTCACAGTGCAAACGGTTGGAAGGGTTTGAAATACAGGGTGACAAACCTGCTCACTCAAGACAGTATTCAAAAATTTGGAAAGGACAATACGGAGCCCGCGCGGTTGCAGTCAAGGATTATAAACCCTCTTCTTTTATGGCTGACAAGGTGAACAATGCTTTCCTGACCCACGATTTGCTCAATAGCTCACGATTAATTCTGACCAGATGTTCTTCAACGATATCATGATCTGGAAACGACTGTCGCACCCGAATATTCTACCTATGCTGGGCGTCTCTGATGAGTTAAAGAAGCGCGTGGTTTCACCATGGATGATAGAAGGAAATATCAAAGAATATGTGTCCTCTGACCCGGAAGTAAATCGCGTTCGTCTTGTAAGTCGTTGGTATCCTTCATGATTTCAACGTTTTTATTGTCGACAAACTAGTTGATCGACGTCAGTAAAGGACTTCAGTATCTCCATTCACTCAATATAGTCCACGGAGATCTGAAAGGCGTACGTCCTTATTTACGCATTATGATGTCTCATATCGTTCACCCATTACAGACGCATATCCTAGTCAACGAGCTGAACCAAGCCTGCCTCTTTGGCTTTGGTTTATCTGTTATTCGGGACCCCAAGAGCAGGAATAGTACGCCAGACCCCATCAACGCAGGTACATTTAGATGGGCTGCTCCCGAACTTCTAGACGCACAGAGGGGAACTTTTGATGCCAACAAGCGATCAACTGCGAGCGACGTCTATGCATTTGCTATGGTTATTATAGAGGTAATATTACAATGGTCGCGAAGGTTTCCGGCGATTAAGATATTTACATATTTCCCAGATCTATACCGGAGAAGTGCCATTCGCGAAGCCGAAATTGTCCAAAATAGAAGTCATCTCTCTAGTTGTAGAAGGAGGACGGCCGGAGAGACCGAACCAAGTTGACAGCGGACCTGCGTTGTCTGACGACATGTGGGAGTTGACTAAGTTGTGTTGGCACCAGAATCCATGCGAGCGCCCGACGATATCAATGGTATTGAAGCGGTTGGAGAAGACGCCGTACGTGGGCCAAATCGGGTCTCTGTTCGATTTGGTTGAGGATTTGAGCGTCGCGTCTATTTTGCACCAAGGTGCGGAGACAG
>QLOR01004593.1:0-19356 GCA_003313825.1 Sarcodon aspratus | reverse complement strand
CTGTAATAACAAAGATGAACAGGATTTGCCGATGCCAGCGGGTAGGAAATGAAATCCGGAATTTCAAAGATATGAACAGACATCGAATGGCACATCGATGGTATAGGAAAGTCTGAGTGGACCTGGATAAAAATTTGCCCCGATCGCCTGCACATGCCTGGCAAAAAGTAAGACTCATCCGGGGGCCACTGACCATAAAGAGAACACGAGGATTCCGCCAGATACCCTGAATTCTTTGCAAGCTGCCAGCCAATCCGCTTTGATCGCTCTATGTACAAATGTGTGTGCGGGCCCCGGGCGAGGTGATTTTGCTATAATGGCAATGCATGATTGAGGGGTCGATCACTGAGCGATTATAACCATCAAGCCGGTGAAGAGAGTGGGTTTCATTGGTAGGACCCAGAAAACTTTCATATCAGACGCAGACAGGAAATACTTAGAAGTTTCTGGTGATGTCCAATATGACAATTTTACAGACACAGGCAGATCTTGATTGTTGTCCAATGCAGAAAGGGTTTGCGAGTCGTGACCGGTGATGCATTGATGTCCGATGGTGAGGCGGACGCAAGATGGAATAAATGATGAGGAAACCAGATACTCCCTGATGTATAGTACTCGACTGAGAAAACAGTGTAAAATTTTTGTCAGATGGGTGTCTTGAACTTAAAGATAAGTCTGGATTTCCTTATGATATCACAGCGAATTTTGTCACGGTGTCGAGCAAATGTTGCAATCAAATACAGTCATCTACCGCCCAAGGCTGTTGCTGTGGGTAACGCTAAGTTGCTCCACGTCCATTCAGCACCGCCGTATATGTTAAAAGACGAGTTTTCTGAAATCTTCTGTGTTCTAAGAATCTACACCCATAAACCTGGCTGGGATACCGTCCTCCGTTCTATATTGTACCTCCTCATTAAACGACAGCGACGGCATCCCATTAGTAACTTGTCTCAATCATGGGCGTCGATCTTCAAATGACCATTCTAACCGTACAGCAGCAAATCTTTGCAAACGTGAGTTCTGTCTTGAAAACGAAGACGTAATTGCTAAAGCCCTGCCACCAGTTTGTACTCAGTATGCATTATTTGTCCTTTTCATGCTCGCCATGACCATCTCATTTCTGACTGGTTATGCAGTGTCTGCTGTGGCTATATTCGTGTGTATACCATATCGATGTTTTCGTTTTTGACTACATTTTGCTCATAGGTCTACGATTACTTTTTAACACTGCCTCGCGAAATCAGGCTGATCTGGTTTTCACGATGGACCTACACCAAAGTCCTTTTTCTCCTCGTCAGATACCTGACTTTTGCTGATACATTTCTACTTATTTGTAGTAAGTTTTGCACCTCCGAGATTGTTCTGAATAATGTTTAATCGCTAGTCAGACCGAGCGGTTCTCAATGTTTCAGCAACATCGTGTAGCTCCACATATCTTGCAGCGTTATGTGAGCGCTCCGAATATTGCTTCATCGGTTGGCATAATAAATTAATAAAATCAGGGTTAGTTACGTTGAAGATAACCCTTGCAGAATGTAAGCTAAGTCAATGCTTCGCTCATATAATCGAAAGTTGACTTTGGATCCTGTTACCGAAGCCATCCTTGCTATCCGGACATGGGCGGTCTGGCATCAAAGCAAGGTAGTATGTGTTATACTTGTCATTATAACGCTCGGAAATCTGGCTGTGCAATGCGTTTTTATGACCATCTCTACTCTGTATATAAACGGTATGTTCCTTTGATGTCTACCTTACGTGAAAATCGATATCCATTCTCACTTGCACCATGACTGCATACTATGAAGGTGGTATTCAGGCTACAAATAATATCGGCATCACATATTCGAATATCTATTTCGAATTCGTGGGATGTTTTGTTGTATTCGATGGTTTATCTCTTCGCGGGTCGGATTTACCATTCAATTACATGGCATTGACTGGAGTCGAAGCTAGTAAGTACTAAGCACCGTTTGCGTTTTCATGGTATTCTCCCCAACTTACCCGGCTATAGTCATTCTTGTACTCATGATGATCAGCGCTTTTCGGTTGTGTAAGTCTATGCTTTGAACCTCCTTTCTCACAATTGACTGCCATGATCTTCCTTGTGGTACGCAGACAGAGTGGGAGCCGTGAGCGAACTCTTGCAAATTATCCATAGAGATGGCGAGTGATCGTTTATCATTTTCTTTTCAGTTTTGAGCAGGAGAATTATTCTTTCTTGTTAGGGATCCTGTTCTACATCGTATTACTCGGTACGCTGTCGGAACACATGAATTACTTCTGTGCTCATCTCAGCTTTACAGGTATCACTGCTGCGAACGTTGGTATTGGAATTAGTCCGGGAGTAAGTGCAAAGTCTTGTCATCACAAGTAGATCCAGGCCCCGTTGACCGTTTGCTTATGAAAGATGAACACAAACGCGATGCTTTTAACCCCGTCAGTGTGTAACAATGCCCACATGATCGTATTTTAAACCCCTTCAAAGCATGGAAGAAGTCCTATATTCTGTGCTTACGACCCGTATCGTGCTCAACATTCGAGGTGCCGCGTGCAATCCAGGCGGAGTGCAAACCGAACTGCACACTAGTCTGCCGATGGCATTTGCTGTCCCGGGCAGGACTCCTCCAGGTTATGAACACACCCAGGAGAGCACGGCGTAGCTATAGCCTTCGACGGAACTTCGAGCTTTCATATGCGGTGAGACGATTGTAGCACGGCCCGGGATCGCTGCAGGACTGGATAGATGCGCAGGACTTGATTATGATACAATCTATTATGCTCGTACACCATACGCGTTGGCTATGTCATCTATGTTAGTCCCATAATGTTACGTTGCTCAAGCGCTGATGGTCGAACTAGACCTGCATTTGATGTGGGTAGGGATAAAAGCCGCGCTGATAAGGAAGGATTTCAGAGCGCTAAATATTCCGCTGTCGTCCTCGAAAGTGAGTGTTGAATGCGTGCAGGAGTGTGTTGAAAGGCGCTCTGCATCGTGGTAATAAAGTCGCCGGAGACGGCGCTTCACAGCATTGAGATGACAGCAACGTAACCCTCACAAGCCTTGTTCCACATCAATATAGAAGACCTCACTGAGCGCCGAGCCCGGGAGCCGGAACATGCCTTGCCTGTCAGCATCAAGATGGACTTTGTATCCACGTTGAGATGCTATGCCTGCAACAGGAATTGATCATCAAACAGCACAATATCGTCGTTGGAAAACTGTCATTCTGCGGACTCCATCTAGTTGGGCTCTAGCAAACCAGACTTGAGTATCTCGGCCCATACTAACCCACACGTCTAAGTACCGAAAAACTGGGTCCGTGGACGATTCTTCTAAATCGAACAAAACTGCGGACGTCTCAAGCAGGCGGGGTTCTCATTCTGGGACGAACGACATTTTCCGACATTCCGAGCAGATCGTCGGAAAAACGATACACCATAGTATCGTTTGAAATTCACACAGCATTCAATTCCGTTGTGGCGCGCCCACGGGATCAACCAAATATCTCTCAATAGTAATCAGACCATAAAACTTCAACAGTTTGCGAATGCACTAGGATGATAAGGGTCTTATGCTAAAGGAGTTGATGAGGGGACTGAGGGTGTGAATCCCCGAAAGAGCCTACTTATGTAGAGAATTACATCGTGAATCCAGCATGTGGACCGTGGTACAAGTTCGGAAGATGGAATTGGATGGAAACTCACATGAATCCAGATTCCAATCCAAGAATTTTCCGAGGTTTAGCATTGCACCAGATGATAACCATATAAATGTACCACATAACGATACGAAGACCAACTCCAAGCGGTGTGGAAGACAATAGCACGTAGACGCCGAGTAGTGATTGTGGCCGCCGTGTTCCGAACTCGGAACGGAACTCCCAATTTGCCCATTTTTTGTCGTCGCGCACTGCTCATCTCAGAAAGCGACTCGCCCTCTCACAGCTCCAGATTCTACCCGCCTAGCCTCAGATTCTTAGCCTTCTTCTGTGGGCCTTGCACCGAGCGTTCACTCCGGTTTGAAAATCTTGGCCACTCCGGCGTCGCGTTCTTGTTCATTTATTTTCTTGTCGTCTCGATCTCACTGGCAAGTCTCAATTAGTCTGGTAACCTTCGGAACTGTATGATTACCTTCGTACCGGACTAAGTCTCAATTACATTCGGATTGTTGCAAGCTATCACTTTTCGAAGCCACGGTCTTCGTCGTTTCATCCTCCTCGACTATTCTCAGCCCAATTTACCGATAACTGTCATGTTCTCTACGCCTTTCTTGTCCTGAATGCTGAATGGTAGACCTCTGTTTCGACTCGGAGTGGCAAGGAACTTTTTTTCCCTGAAGTTCTCCGTCCTCGTCTAGCCATACCGGCTGTAATACATTATGATTTCCTGAGGCGGTTCTCAAAACAATTCGATGCGCAGCGGAGTCGCTAATCTACTGAAGTCTCCTGGTCGACCCGTACAAAACAAACTTGACGTTTTGGCAACCTCGTCACTGTTGTACAAGGTTTCTAGAGTAGCATGAGAGGTTCGGAGTTATCATGCAGACAGACACTATGCTTGCCGCTGTACAACCCACCACTTGTCGTTTCAGGTCTGCGTTGTTGCATTTGAGGTTGCTCATCGAACTAATCTCGCGTTAGCTTCTTACGAGGTTATATCTGTAGGATTGTCGATCGAGATCATCTCCAGACTGTAGAGGCGTACAGGAGCTCTCGACCTTGAAAATGCCAACACAATCACGTACGTTGTCGACGTCAAGGTGTTGTATCAGGTGTTTTCCATACGTTTGACCTGAAATTCTGGCTGATATACCGCCGTTAGTATCCTGAAACAGCTCTCGGGCACACAGAATTGCGCTTGGATGTAACATCGTCAAGTAATTTGTTAGAGAGAACGATCGCGTTTGTACCGAATCCTTTTGGTTGTTGATATTCCATCGCGTAACAATTTTGTTATTCTCAGGTTCATCATTATACAGGTGCAATGTATAAGCATCCCGTTGTATGCGTCCTTGAATATTTTCCAGAGATGCTCCGAGCTCGCAATGCGTATATATTCGTCGGAGGTCTTGTCAGCAACAGAATCACCCTTCTCCTGGCAAGCTTTGGATCGAATCCCGAAAGGAGGTATATAAGAAGCCGCTAAAGCATCACTGGCATGTTGACTTGACTCAATATGGTGTCGCCATTGATGGACCCTAGGTATCACGGTGTCTACGGTCGATGATACCAGGGAACAACATATCAGGCAGCTCAAACGGCGTCTGTGATCTGTTACATAGAGGCTTTTTGGCCTTCGAGTCAGATGCGTGTCTCACGGCATAAACTCGGTCTTCAAAATTCGATTCCAGTTTACCGGTCCGGGAATGATTAATGACCGCTGTTCTGATTCTGCGTCTATTGTTAATCTCTTGGCTCGCGTCTGGCACAGTGACCGAGGCACCCCCGAAACGCACAAGTTGCCGTTCCACCTCTGTCTCATGCAGACCGGGTGTTTTCCTACTAGAGCATTTGTTTGCAAACCAGGATCGGCTTTATTGTACTTAGAATACTCTGTGCCTCGAACTACTATTGTATGGTGCACAAGGTGCATATCTGTTAAATAGCTGAACTGTCAAAACTCCAGTCACACGCCGGGTTCCTTGGATTCGAATAACACCATCAAGAAATTTCAATTGACTCGTCACGTAGGACGTATTTATTTTATTCATGTTTCTCATATTAGGGATCCATTTTGCATGATCAAAATGGAGCATGTCCTAGCATCGCTGGGTGGAGTGGAGGAATATGAGCAGCATGGCGATTCAACAAAACGTGACAAATATGTGGGGTAGTAACGAACGGTCACATATAGGTACAGAAATGAACTTGAAATTGAATATTGAATATTGAATGGTCAAGTACGAATTTGACGCATAGAATCTGATGCTTCAACGAAATCGAAGCGAATTCTTCCAGACTCGCTAGCTGACTGCGTGTCTATCTCCGAAGGCTTTTTGCCACTGGTTCCCGTTGCCACTTTACCGCATGCTCTTACCGGGCCTGCTCGCCATACACAGCTCGAGGTTGAATAGGATTCTTGTAACGTTGGTGACTATGATGTGGTTGTAGAATTGAGCCGCCACTGATTAGGCCGTCCCACTGGTATGATTCTAATTTTGCTGTCATAAAATGGAGTTCTGTTACACATCATCGCTGCCGCTGTGCTACATTTCCTACCGAATACACCTTGAGATGTGTAAGGAGATGATCAGCAAGACCCGTGTCCTTATCGGTAAGGGTTAAATGTCCAGACAACGCATAAAACAATCCCCAGACGAGTTTCACGCTGATACGTCCTGGAAACTTTCCGGGACTATCCATATAGTAGTACATAGCATCATACTAGTCGACATGGGGTTCATAGCTGATTGACGATCTCAAATGGATGCTGCAACAAAGATATGTGTTTCAGGGACGGGCCGTCTGAATCGCGCGTCAATTGCCGTCCAACGATTCTGCCATCAACCATCACCCACAGTATCTCCGCGACCTTATCTGGAAGTTGAATTGGGCCATACACGCCCTGGAGACCTTTGTGCCATTAGCTAGTGATGTCATCACAATATCGACTGAAGGGTTTCTTTGGCTCTAGGACCAGCCTTTATCAAGAAAATTGTATCAACTATTGATCTAATTAGTAGGTACTACAGAACGCTATCTAGCGAAATTGACTCTTGTTCTCTAGGTGGCCGTACGCAGTCTTCTGCGTATCGGGCAGGGGCATCACGTCCTATTTTTCAGACCGACATGGCCTGGGGTAGGCATTTCAACTTCAAGCTTGAGCAGCGGCCAGTGGGCGCCGGGCGGACTATATTCGCCTTCGATGGAAGCATTATTTTTGTGGCGAATGGTCTGATTAGCGCCTGATGCTTAAGCACCCGAAAGATAAACCTGCCTTCTTCTCTTCTGCATACTCTCTCCCCCCTCCTTCAGAACAGCGCCGGTTGGCAATTCGTCGAAAACGTGAAATTTAAACATCATGGACTCGTCGGAATGGTTTGTCCCGTACACTAAGCTGCAAAGGCTTTTTATGGATGTGAGTTTCCTCTATGTGACTAGGATGCGCCTTCGCTGATGATAATAATGGCTGGTAGCACATGTGTAGTACGCACGACCTGTCTTCGCCACGCTTTGAATCATCTTACTCATCGATTCTCCAGTGTCTGCTACTGCTATCTTTGTACGCATCCCGCCGCGTTTGTCTTCATCGGCTATACCTTTGCCCATAGATCTATGATTACTGCTTGACGCTGCATCTGGAGGTCAAATTGATCTGGGGCTCACGATGGAGCTACACGAAAGTTCTGTTCCTGGTCGTCAGGTACTTAACTTTTGCTGATACGTTCCTCATACTTTACAGTAAGTTATAACGCTTGGAATCGCCTGAATATTGTTGATCTTTTTTGGCAGACCAACTATTCCCCAACCTTTCGGAAGACAGGTGTAAAGTGACATACCCCGCAGCGATGTGTAAGTCTATACAAAATCACCTCCGACCGCTCAAATTTTATTCAAATTGTTTAGGGTTGATAATGATGAAAATGTTCCTTGCAGAAGGTAAGTGAGCTTGAGTGAATGCCTCCTTATCTTCAAATCTTAGTCCTTTCAAAGTTATTCTCGCTATCAGGACGTGGGCAGTCTGGAAAAGACAGCGAATAATAGGAATGATACTTGCGGTTGTGACGGTTGCACATCTGGTCGCACAATGTGTCATTATGGAGAAGGCCACTCGTTCCTTCTTATGTGCGTTGCTTATATCTGACCTATATGACGTTATCAGTTCTTACTGCTCGTGTAGATCGTCCAATTCCCACGTCATTCAAGGGATGCCTGGTCCTTGTGCAGGTCAATGGAGGAGACTTGCCTCTGAACTTCGCTGCATTAACGGTAGTCGAAGCTAGTAAGCTCTGTTGATTTTTAGGATCTCCTTTCAACTAATGCTCTGTCAGTCGTTTTTACATTCATGGCGGCCAGCGCCATTCGAGCACGTTCGTCTCCTGTCACTTTATGTCCATCAGATAGCTCAATTTCTCTATGATATTTAGACGGCCGTGGAAATGTGAGCGAACTCTTGCACATTATTAACAGAGATGGTTAGTGACGATTTGACGTTCATCATCATTGACGACTTTGGGAGACTTACAAATTCTCAATAGGTCTTTTCTTCTACGTCATATTACTCTGTATGTCATTTTCAATCTGGGAATTACTTCCGGTACTCATATCTGCTTGACAGTCATGTCATTTGTGAACATGACTGCCATCATACCCGTTCCTTCGACAACACAGAATGTAAGCCCAATAGTTGAAGTAGCAGATCCGCCCGCCGTTGACGCACAGGTTGTTACAGCTTTTCCAAGCAATGACCCCACTAACTCCGTCAGTCTGCGACTTGTTAACATGATTTCGACCTAACAACTTCTCTTTCAATAGCCTGGAGGAAGTCCTTTATTCGGTACTCACCACTCGGATCATCCTTAACATTCGTGACGAGCCTCATAGTCGAAGAAGGGAAATCGAACTGCACACTGGTCTCTCTGTAACTCCGCCGGTATTTGCTCTGTCTACATTACGGCGTCACCACGATGATCAGCCCGAAAGCAGCACTTCCGAGTCGTGGATACGACAGCATGCTGACGAACCTGACACCCCCGTGTTTTAGAGAGATCGCTACAGTATCGTGACTGCGGCCCCCATGTATTATATGTGGCGCCTGGCTTGCCGTCGAGCAGTGTTGGGTCCAGGGACGTTTTGTAAAAATGGACTTCGTTAGGTTATATCACAAGTGCGTTCTTTGCCCATGAAATCTGATCACGCGGATTAAATTATGATCACATTTAATGTATACTCTGATGTACTGTGGTGTTCCCAGCTATTATGTCTCGTCTCGTATCTTATTGTACCTTGTAATTGAATCGAGTTGTTGTACATGGATAAGGAAACGAGTATCATGGTACTCGAAGAGAAGTCCCCATGGCTTGCTGAAATACTTATACTTTGGCATCAATGGACCTTCAGCGAATCAGCCACAGCGAGTATGAATTTAATACCAAAAGAAAGTGTCGTTACAAGTTAGACGTCGCTGTAATTCAGAAATGGAAATGTTCGGTTTACTATCAAGCTATGCTTCTGAATCCCCACTGCACCTCCTAATCCAGAAGTTTAACGATCGTGGTCACGAATACATCGCTGCACAATAGATGTGCTAAGAAAGGGACGGGCCTTCGGTTTTGTCCATCAATAAGCTCTTCACGAGCTACAGGATGTTGATATCTAATGTGCGCAGCATAGTCTTGATCTAGACGCGATGAGTTGACCCAAACACTTTCATCTGTACAGCAAAGGATAACAACGTTTATATGCAAGGTAAGAGTACAGACAATTACTCACAAAAATCATGTCATCAAGCTATGTTGTTGTCGAAGTCAGAGGCTGATCTGTTTGTGTCAGGCCTGCTTGCATCCCAAGCGTGCGCCGTGCGACTCGAGCGAGCTTTATATAAACGGGAATAGGCATCACATCAGATTCCGAGCATTGCACGAGATCAGCGTCATTTGAAACCCAATAGTTGTATTGGGAACGTAGGCTTGGTGAATGAGCGGATCGTGATATCAAACGTGTCAGGCTCAGAATGCCTAATGATGCGATCGAGGACAAAATCTAGAGAAATATGTATCCGAGCACGAGCATATATATCGTGAAACTAAGGCTAACCTATGGTATGCAAGAATCCAAATCTGGAATCTGGAAGATTATGACTGCTCAGCACTCATCTCGCATCATTGCGGACAAACTTGATGCCAGCGGTGCGATCCGGAAGGATTCAGATGATCGAATATACACAACGCTAGCTGTGTCGATGATTACTACAGGTTGCGAACTTCATGCAAGATAAGTTACGCACCATACAACGATGCAAAGCCCACTTTCTGCGGGTGTCCCAGGTAATAACACAGATATTGATTTAGATGTAAGTAATTATAGATAAATGTTTGAATATGCCAAGATGTCAACTGGGTGCATATCGTGTCACTTGAAGACAGACCCCGACTTTGAGAATATAGATCGTGGAGGGACCAAATCTCCTTCTTTCACTGGGCTCAGTTCGGTAGGGATATCTAATCCATTGAGGGCCTGAAGAACCACAAATAAATAAGGCGTACGGACTTGCTACGGTTTGGTCACTCACGCTTGTATTGTTCAGGTTGAAGGAGAACATTGGTGGTTGAGCAGGATTGAAAATCCTAATTTTCCGCTTTTTATTTGGCTTTGGGTCTCCATCCCCTTTATCTCCAATTTCTTGTACCGATGCTGAAGCTTTGGGCGGCTGTTTGCTCGGAGCTCGACTAGCAGATTTCTTTTTCGTCAGAGGGCCAACATCTTCTGATCCACTCGTAGCTCCCGTCTTCGCCCGGTCCCTCTTCCTATTCTTCCCTTCGACTGCTTCGTCGTCAGTCTGGTCCATAGCTTTTGCTTTGCCTTTACCCGCCCTGATCATCTCGGCGTCCCTGTCATGTTCAACTTTTTTCTTGCCTTTGCCTTTTCTTGTCATCTCAACGTCACTCCCGCTTTCGTCAGCAATCTTCTGTGGCTTCTCTCGTTTTTCGACATCAGAATATGTGGCTTTCCGCTTCCTTTGAGGTATTTGCTCTAACTCCTCGATGTCTGAGTTCTCTTCAACCATTTTCTCCTTTTCAGTTTTCAGCTTCGTGCCAGTTCTCTCGATGGCTTGCTTGCCCTTGAAGGTCGGCCTCGGTTTCGGACGCGAAGGAGGTGGTCTCATTGTCTGAGATTGTTCGTCTTCATCAGTCCCTTGAATATTCGTAGTTGGCGACTTCAAAATGACCACATCGTCAGATGTAAAAATTCACCATGGTAGATTGGAGTTCCTCACCTTGGACCTTGTAACTTCCTTTAGACGCGCAGCAGATACTTCTGATTTAAGCTTCTCTATTTTCTGGTCAGCCCGTGTAAGCTTAGCATCAAGCTGCGCTATCTGTTCTTGATGTTCCTGCACAGCTTCATTGCTCTCCGTCAAAGCCTCCTAGATTAAGATGAGATTCTGAGTTATCTTCTGAACAGATACCGGACTTACTATATACTCCTGAAGACGAGACTTGATTTTTTCGTACTTCGCTTTAGTCAGCTCTGAAGCTTGCTTGTCGACGTTGGTCTGCTTTTCTGAATCAGCCAGCCGGGACTCCAGTTCTTTGACCTGAACTTCCAATTCCATGCGTCGTTTTCGGAGCTTGTCCATCTCATTGCCCTCCTTTGTCTCTAGGCTTTGCCACTTGTCTACTTGTCGTTTCAAGTCTGCGTTGCTACGTTTAAGTTCTGCATTGAGCCGCTCAAGTTCGTCGTTGTCTGATTTAGCCCCGTCCAATTGAAGCGACTTTCGTTCAAGACTGGTAGTGAGAGAAGAATTTGTGGTGTTTAGATTATTGACTTCCTCCCGCAAACGGACGAGTTCTGTCTATAGGATTGTTGAATAAAAGCAGGAGGATATGAGAGAAAGGGAGCTTTGCCTCTTGTGCTGTCCTCTCAGTTTGGGTCTGTTCCGTCTCGGTTTCCCTCTCTTTCACCTTGGAAATTAGACTTGTGCATTTGTCCTTCAAACTCTGGACGATCTGTTGGTGATGTTTAAGTAATCGCTGTTTCTCATGGTGAGACGATGCCTTGTAATCGTCCAATTCTTCCTGCAATTCTTCCGAGCGAATCTCCATTGCATTCTCGTTCATCTGAAACAAGACGATCTTGTAATCTCTCTGCATCCATGCTAGCCGCTCTAACCTCATCGCATCTCTTTCCGTCAGAACAGCTCTTCTCTCGGCGTCCAAAAGCATCGCAGTCCTCAAGTGTGCAACTTTGTGTGCAGACTGCACGGCGTCGCATCCCTCTCTCCATTCGACCCGCTCCTCGGTCCACTTTTGCTGCAGCGTTCCTAGTTGTTCCTTGTGGCGAGTCTCCATCTTTGCAAAGTCTTCTCGGAACTTCTTGCACATATGCTCAAGAGTGCGGTTCTTCTGGACGAGATCATCTATATGGGCTTGTTGGGACGTGTTCATCGCGTCGTATGGAGTTGAAGAAGGGGCTGAGCGTAACGGACCAGCCGTTTCTTTCCGCGGCGGTGTTCGTTGCATAGTCTGTGCCAGTGGACGTTGCGAGATGCAAGCCTGAGTCAACAACTGCGTGACAAGCCGTGTCACAACCACTTGACTTCAACCACGACGCGTTCAGGGTCGCGTTTGACGCAAACTTTCACAATTTGCTTTCTTTTGGGGGATCAGACTACCAAACCATCGAGGAGGACTGCTCGAGTGCATAAGTGCGATGCAGTAGACATTCCGATTCTCGAAACGATGCAACCAACTCGGCGCTCCCGCGGAGACTCGGAATGACTTTCACTTGAACCTCCTTTGTTTGTACCCTCAAAAGCTAATACGTACAAAGGTTCGTGTTGGAGAACATGCAGATGCAAAATAATTGAGTAACCCCTGGCTCTTTGTCTGAGCGGTGATTAGTTGATCGCGTAAAGTCATCTTGCGGGGGTCGTTATTGAAATGATTACTTACAGAATTCCATCCGTCCGTGTACTGTGCACAACCCTACGAATGAACAAAGGCAGCCATGATTATCCGTTTCTTTTTTCACAGAACTCAGTTCACCCCAAGAGAAAGCACTTCTTGACATTTATTTTTGCAGTTCATTTTCGGAGTAGAGGTAACCGTCGGGTATTCCGGCGTCACCGAAAGGCCATTTTGTAGCAAGTTCCGTATACGTATTCAAGCGTCTCTGATGAACTATTGTCGTTAACCCTCGTTTCAGGCCCTGAGGGGTGTGTCGATTCATTCGTTTCTCTCTCAATTCTGCGTGATCTAGGGTTTTTTCGCTCAAGGCACGCTCTATAGTTGCCGGATATGATGATATAGTGATAAAAGGGGGACCCAGTCAAAATGAAGGTGAATAAGTCCGCGTTCTCATCTGAACATTGAATTATTAGTAACGTGTTGGTCATCGTCGGCTGTTGAGTCCGCAAACTTTTATTCCCTCTTCGACGTTTGTTCGCACTCTGCTGTACCATTTTGTTCGCTGCGTCAGACCCCGTTACCAACGAACACAATGTTCTATTACATGTAGGATCAAAGTTTACATCTGTTTGTCATACCTCCTTCCCCCTCTCCACCAAAAGTGAAAAACTAACATATTTTCAATTCAACAAAGTCAGGTCATAATCTACTGTATTCCCACAAAAACGACAGGTCGCCGCGGTCTTACCAAATTATCGAGTTATAGAAATGGTTTGAACGACGGTATCCCCATGGAAGCATGATCACGGGCCCACCGGTGGACGAGTGACTCAATGAGTCAACTTCCATGAATCCGGCGCGGCCCCAGTCCATGGCTCAGATCTCACCACCGAAATACCCACAAGGCTTGTTCAAACGTGATGATCCCCGTCTTTTAGGAGCGAGAAATCTTTTCAAGTAGCTTAGTTCGGGTCGGTCTGTGAAACTTTTTTTACGGTGGAGCTGCAGGATCGATCTAGGTCAACCCCCGCTCACTATATGTCAGTCGCTATAATGTCGGACTTTGTGGTCTCATATGGGTTTTACTCCTTGATTTTCGCGGAACTCGTGCCGATATGTGGACCTATACTTTTGCAGAATGGGAAACTATTACATCTTTGTGTCCAGGAGACTGGCCGGACATTTAAGCGCCTCCGGGCGCTTCTATCGATTTTGTGATCTCGAGCTACCTGTCACATGGTAACAAAGCCGTCGCCCTCGTCACCATCCATTTCTAGAAACGTGATATCTACTCATATGAACTTTTCTCCACTACGCCGACGAGACTGGAGCTTTGTGGAGCTTTTTGGAGCTTAAAAGAGTAAGCGCCTTCTTCCCCTCATACCCTTAATAATGGAACAAACAGATATAGGCACTAAAAATGACATCCCGTTTTGGCAAAAAAGTTTTTGACTGGATGATTGAATAACCGCGACCAATGACATGACTTTCTGCTCTTGCGTAATTCATGCACATACAATTCACAGTTCTAGAGGATGAAGATTTGGCTATAGCAGGTCGGCCCGGCATTGAATTTGATAACAAGGGGTGTATTATCGTCACGGCATCTTCTCTGATTGTCGCAACAAGTCTTACTCCATTTTATGAATTGTTTTCTTTGTTGACTTGTAGAGTTAGCAACCAGACGCCAGCGGTCTTCGGTCCCTGACGGGTAACCTTTGGCCTACCGTGCTGGAGATGTGATGTCTTTGGAATGTTCAGATGGCGAATATTCCCGCGGCAAATGATCGTAAACCATGTGTGCCGATGCACATAATGGAGCAGTTCCTAGTGATATTATGCATAATAGGACAGGTTTAGTGAAGTGAGTGATCATGTTGGAATAGACCGGAACCAGGGTTCAGGAAAGCCTGTCCCCCGCCTGCTTCCTGTCAGCGAGCGAACGTGTACTTACATCATCTAGCTCACTGATCGCAGTTTATTAGCTGCGAAATCACGGTGGGGACACCCCTGCACCTCATCTCATCATACAACAACCAGATAAGATTCAAACCTGGTATTACCGCAGTCCGGTTCCAGGCCCGACCCTCGGCATCTTCTGTACCTCTTTTAAGAGAAGAAAAAGACAAAACATGCGACTCGGCGAGTAACTGTCCAGCCTTTCGAGTTCAAATATACACACACCTGCCTTCGCTCCCATTGTGTAGGTTGTCTCTGAGAGACATACGAATACTGATATCACAACGATCCCGACAAATCACAAAAGCGAATCCTCCCTCCGAAACAAAGAAGCCACCCACACATATGTACCGGTCGACCGCCGAACACCGACGGTAGAAGTGCGACTCGTATCCAAACGGTGCACTATACATTATCATATTTCCCCAAGATTCGCTGTTATGGCACCTGATCTAGTGCCACAAAGCTTAGGGAATCTAAATGACATAGGACCCGAAATGCCGTCGGGTCACATTCGGGAGTGCCGCGACCTCGGGATGCCGGCACAGCAGAATTTAAAGTACTAAAAAAAATGATCGTACTCGTCCCGAATGCGGATGGAATCGAATCGACCCTGCAAAGATGATATTTCCTTCTCTTCCTCTCCACCGGACGCACAGTCATCGTAGGTGCAATGTACTACCATCTTTGAAAATTCCTTGTACTGATAGAATATCTCTGCGTTTTTCTTTCAAAGTTTGGGCACAAAAAAAGATTTTTATACAGTTGTGTCAAAAGAGAAGGTTTCCCTGATCTGATACCGATGGCGGCGGTCCATACTCGAGCAATTTTGATTTTGATTTTGCGTTGTTACTACTGAACTAGTGTGGCACAGGCACCGGCACGGGACCGACCCAGGCTTTCTCTCTTTTTTCTCTCTTCCCTCCTCTTCTTCTCTGCTACGTTGAGAATGATCTGGACAACAATATCGAACATTGAGAAAAGATGGAGGTTGCCTTGCAGAAAATGGTCTAGGTCTTGCACTCTGTCTCCTACCATCTCGTAGTACGTACTAATATGTACACAAGACACGAACAAGGTGTTTAGAGAAGCACCGAGCCCGGGCTTTACTCGTAAACGCGTTGTATATATACGCATATGTTCCCTGTCAGGACATACCCCAGAAATTAGTGCTCCGATGATGATGATCGTTGGAGAGAGAGAAAAGAGCCCCGGATCCGCTTTGGGTCCGCTCCAATCTCACCATCAGCATCAATCATCATCATCATTACTAACCACAACCTACCGCTACTCCATTCCATTTTTTTACTCTTCCTCGCTATTATTACGTTCCGAGATGGCACAACTCCAAAAGTTCCTGGTCTATGCACCGGATATGACAGACCAAGATGGGTTAGCGCGCAGAATGGAAGCTAGGTCCGAACATTTGGAAAAAGCGAGCACGAATCATATCAAGGGCACGCTCAGTGAGTTTACGATATTTATATGTGTATAAAGAACCGAAAACCCTGCGCCTTTTAGAGTTGGGAGCGGCGATGCTTACGCCCGAGTCGGCGCAGCCTGGAGCAGACAAGAGGATGATCGGATCCGTCATGATATTCGAGGCGGAAAGCATCGACGACGTCAAAGCGATTATCCACGCTGACGTATACTATACAACTAACGTGGTGCGTACTAAATACTCGCTGCAGCTCCGCGGACGACTGAAAACGCTCAAACTGTATAGTGGGACCGCGAGAAGTTGTTGATCACTCCAATCATGCTTGGGATCCCGCAAAGTTTGTAGAAGCGTCGAAAAGAGGAAAGGATAAGAAATAACGAATGTGTCGAGATACTGTTCTCTTGTAAAATTTCTGTATTGACTGATTGCTGGTGTACATGGAAACGTGCGGAGACTAGGGGTATAGGAGCGCATGCAAGACCAATGAGAATCGGCGAATGCATGCTGCGCGCTTACAGCTACCCCAGAACAGAGAACATCTGACATGTAAAACACGAAATAAAAGTAGAGATTTGTCTTGAGACATGAAACGGTCCCGGAGCGAAGGAGGCTGTTGCACATTTGAAATGAGATGGAATCATTTTTGTGGAGTTGAGACGATCTACGGTCGTTGAGGAGGGGCGCGAAGGATAAAACGGGTGATCCCGGATAAGATGAGATGAGGCTACATTTGGAAGATTGAGCGAGTAAAGCGACGAGAGATGGCAAACCGGGAAATAAGAAGCAGGCCGAGATTTGGGCGGATGAATAGGGTTTGCAGGGTGATCATGGAGTCTATATGGAGCACAAAGGCGAAGAGAGCTGCAGAGTACGTCACTGTTGGTATCGCAACGTTCCCGAATAGCGAAGATGGGGAGGTTTCAATTGGTGTTGGAATGTATCGAGGAAGGATCAAAAAAGATACTGTGGAGCCGACATGTTAATCAAGGGTGGTAAAGACAACCTGGAAAGGGGAAGCGTATAGGCGAAGACGACGTGGATCAGGAGAGAGGCCAGACAAAGAAGGAATAGACATTTGATTGACACACCCAAGCGCGCCATCAGAGAAGACGATCAGGCGATGATGAGTGGGTGGACAGCGAGGAGAGGAATCGTCGGACACGGGGGCGGGGACGGGGACGTTCGTGGAGGAGAGAGCGGGACGGCGCGAGCAGCGAGCAGCGAAGGGAGGATGGCCTCCTCAGCTGAGCAGCGGCGGAGGCCAGGGTCGGCGAGGAAGCAGCTGAGGCGTGGGCGGGATTGCGGCTCCTCGGACATGATCGGACTTAAGAGAGTAGAGAGAGACTTCTTGGGGATTCGGGAGGAGACGGTCGAACGCACAGCTGTTCATAAGAATCGCTCTCTCCTTCTACTCCCACCACCTGACCTTCCTCCGCCCGCGGACTGCCATTTGCACAAATACCCTCCCTCTCTCTCGTGGCTACCTCCCTGCTCCCCTCCACATGTCGCTCCTCTCCCCCTCAGAGTCCATGGCCTTCCAGTCCTTCCTCTCCTCCATCGACTACCCCGCAGACTCCTTCCATCCCACACCCACTGAGCTGCTCGTCTACACCCACGGCGTGTATTCCGCCACCGACATCAAAGATCCTCTCCATTCAAAGTCAAAGGACGCCCTTAAAAAAGCCACCCTCGATCTCATGTCTCTCGATACCCCCTCTCTCCCTCATCCTTCCTCTTCTTCCCCCTGGCTCAGCTTCCCTAACCGCGACAATCATCCATCGTCCTCGGCAGCAAAACACCCCTTCCGCTACCCTATGGGCACTGACATCACCCCGTCCTACAAGTCTCAACCTGAACGCCCCGTATCTCTAGCCACTGATCTGGCTCACAGATTCGCAGAACATTCGTCCTCATCCAGTCCTTCACCTGGGCCTCACATTGCATCTCCCGCTCCTTCTTACCCCTCCAACTCTTCGTCGTCCAGGCCATCCTTACCGAAACTCAGATCATCTACCAAACGGTCTTTTGATAATGTTTCAGCTGCTGCCCCTTCCCCTCCCTCCTCTTCCAAACGTATCCGATTTTCACCCTCTCTCTCTGAACACTCGGTGCATGCACCTTCGCCTTCATCCACGTCCTCATCGACGCCGGTGAACACTGTTCCCTCATCCCGCCCAGCTCTGCTATCTGCTTCTCAAAAACGGGCAAACCACATTCAATCGGAACAAAAGAGAAGAGCCAACATTCGCAAAGGCTATGAAGCCTTGTGCGAAACCGTACCTGCATTAAGGGAGGCGATTAGGAAGGAAGAGGAAGAAGCCGCTGCTGCTGGATCTTCTACCACTTCAAACGGCAGCAGCAGTAAGGGTCGTAGGAAAAAGAGCAAAAGTACTTCAGATGATGACAAGATGGATGGCCGGGCAGGTCCAAAGAGCGAGAACATTGTTTTACAAAAAAGTGAGTCTGTCTGTTCAACAGAGCGTACATGGTTTGCTCATATCACACCTTTCTAGCTATCGATTACATTCACGAATTGAATTCGTCAAAGGATAATTTGTCAAGACGGCTTCAGCAAGCTAGACATATGCTCGGTCCTGGTCATCCCACTCTCTACGCTTCCCAAGACATCCCGCAGGACGGATTGCAGCTTTGGGAACGAGAATGGAGTGGTGGACTGGGATTGGCTGGGGATGAAGATGAACTCGGTGGGTCAGACGATGATGCCTAATGTCGTGGCCGTCGTCGCCGCTGTTTTTTTATTTCCATGGTGAAAGTCTGTACGTTTCATTATTGGGTTTTTATTTGTTTCCATTTGGATCGGATCGTGGACACAAATGTTCATATTACAATTTTTTTAATCACTGTTAAGGTCGTCTCTTCTTACCTCGCCCCTATTAGCATTACTGCACAACTATCTCTTTCTCCCTCTACCTGTAATACTCTTGTTGTTCATCGTCATGTATCGCACACCTAGTATCGCTTACACACTCCACGCGCATTACACGAGTCAACATGTATACAAATCTCATACTTGTCAATAGTGAAAAATCAATATTTTTGTCAGTTGGGTAAATCATATTAGATCATGGATCACAGTTGAAAATTCGGTGTACGTGACTAGTCGCGTCTTTTGCGAGACGACTCATCAGACTCCCCTGGCAATGTCCTGGATCAGAACGATCACACTCTGATACCCGAGTCTACAAAAAAAGTACAGTGAGTTGGCTATGTATCTGTCCAAGTGGCGATCAAACACTCACGACCGTAACTATGTCCTTCCCCTACACACTCTCTCCCGACCCGCATACACACACACACACATCAACACAGTCAAGGTCAGCGTTGTTACCCATGGAAGTTATCGCGTTATCAGCTTGGACAGAACATG
>QLOR01004590.1:0-15484 GCA_003313825.1 Sarcodon aspratus | reverse complement strand
CAGCCCGCAGTTCATACCCAGTTCGAACAGGATGATAGGCATGTCGCTCCCACAGTTCAAGCGAGGGAAATCTTTCCCTGCCCAAAAACCTCGCAAATATTTCTTCTAGCACATTAGTGACTGCAACGACATGCCACAATGCTCGCCGTCAACAGAGAAATTTCGATCCAACCCTCCCTGGGGACTCCCGCTTTGATCGATCTTCGTGTTGGACATAGACCATCGTACGGCCACTGCAGAACAGTACTATGCACGCAATATGGTCATGAAGAAATACTTTTCCCGCCGTGTCAGAGGAACACGGGGCGGGAAAATTGGATTTTTACTGTGGGCAACGAGGTGAGTCGCGGTCGGACCTGGATATGGTCCAAGAATATGCTAACTCTATTCTGGCCGGGAAAAAGACTAGCACAGAGCAAAGATGTTCAAGTGACAATCGTAAAATAGCGCCCATTGTTCTGTACCCGTGCTTGCAGCTGCAAAGATTCAGACGATTATCCGACAGGTACGGGATTGAATAATTTTAGAGATTGCCGCTCTCGTCGGTGCTTACCACAGGGTGCTTTTAGTGAAAAGCGAAATCCTTTGCTCCGCAGAATTTTATCCATAACTCCGATCGACAGATTCAGCATTCTGTGGACAAGTGACGGTCTCATCAGGTCAAGTTAACCGCCGACAATTGGAATCAACTCCATCAAAGTCAAGTCAGATGCGAATGTTTAAATGCTGGAGCCGAGTATGACGAGGCTCGTAGTAGGAAGCCTGGAAAGCGCTCCTTGTCCAATGATTCTAATTAATAGGTGAAACCTTAGTTTCATATATCAAATCATGTCTCATCTCGACGAAATGGACGCAACTCAAGACACCGCTGGATACATTCGGCCCACTCTTCACAGGCAAAGAGATCTCGTTTCTGCAATTGCCCATATCGAAATACTAATGGTAACCTTTGTGAAAAAATCGGTGCCGGGCCTCTAGCCCCTTGTATCGGGACCATCATGTTCAACCTCTTTTTTCTCTCAAAAGGTATACTACTAATACTAGCTAGCACGATTCGTGCAATCTAGGCCATACACCCACGAGTACCTACAGATTAATTCATGCGTGAATCTTGGCGCCGATGGATATGCACGCGCGCTCTCCCCTGGTACTCCGTGATCTCCGACTCGGTTGCATTTCCAATACACAACACTGGAACAAATGTATGCGCTGTGAGCCGACAGGAGTTTCTATGCAACTTACCAATGCCAGTATCAATGTCTTCTGTCACGCCCTATGTTAACTGCCCGAGCCCTTCATCAAATGCGTTAATGAATCTCCAAGTTTGGACCGAAGCAAAGCACGCGCTTGCGTACATATCGGCTATCTTTCCTTGCCATACCTTCTCTCAGCTTCGCTTCTTTGTACTTCTCTTTCCTCTTGCTCCGTCGAAATATACTGGCTGGCATTCTGCCGGCTGTTCCCTGCTGGTTTCGATGGATCCTGCTGA
Source organism: Sarcodon aspratus (assembly GCA_003313825.1). Classification (NCBI taxonomy): domain Eukaryota; kingdom Fungi; phylum Basidiomycota; class Agaricomycetes; order Thelephorales; family Thelephoraceae; genus Sarcodon; species Sarcodon aspratus. Next base: position 13,995 of record QLOR01004590.1, on the reverse strand, counting down.
GGACATGACTATGGCGACCCAGCGACATCGATCACGATCTAATATTTTTAAATATATATATTGTTGGTAACCATAACCACATACTGTAGTAAAACTCGCGATTTGAATCATCAAATAAATCACAAAGAATTCCAACGGAACATGATGTTTCCGAAAGATTGAAATTCGACGGCTTTGTAGTAGTGCAGCGCCTGTAGGTATAGTACCCTGAACTCAGGACTGCGGAAACGAAAATTCATCGCCAATGCGCTGCTAGTACGAGATAAGGAGTAAGTATTATAAGGTTCCAAAACGACCGGGATAACGATGACATACTCAAAACATAGTCCACGCTCTCAGGCTGTTGATTGCGCGCGCATGACCCTATGGGTTGCTGTAGTTGTGGCCAGTCTGGATTTCTGATGGGGTGTCAATATACTCGGCCATGGAAACATGATAAGGACAAATGATCTTCACTGATAAAATAATGGAAACGGCGAAACGAAATAAGGGAACAACTATCAAAGTGCCATCTTAATGGTGGTGGCAAACCTGTGATTGGTAGTAGGTTTAATACTATACGCCCGTCGGACAAAGTAAAGAAAAATATTCAAGTTCATCATTGGTTTCTCAAGCGACGGTTCCTTGATACATGGAGAAAAACAGGTGGTCATAGTAGAATACAATCGGGTACATACAGACAAGGCAGACTTGCCCAGCCGATGATGATAATAGCAATACAAGCGACATAAAGAAAATCTTCAGCCCTCCAAATGGAAGCGGGGCTGCCATGAACCTTTAGAGACACGCTCAATACAAACAAGGACGATTCGTCGTGTGTCGATAAAATTAGGCCCTACACGCCATCTCTCGTGCTTCTGATCGAAAGATCGCGTCTCCATTTTCTAAATTATACATAGTCAATATCTGGGACATAGAAGCGAATAAAATAGTACTTCAAAGTATTGGAGAACTCCCTTCGAGACCTTCTGTGCGAGTTTCGCCCGGCAGGTGGGCCCCGCAGCCATTCGCCAGTCTTGGGTTCTCACCTTTCCAGATATTAATAGGAACTTCAGAAAAAGAGGGAACGCGCACATTTATCTTGTCACTTTCATAGCACGGCCACTTGAAAGAAAAATGGGTAAGTCGGATAAAAAATAGATAGTAAAACTAATCATACCTGCATTCTAACGGCAACGGATTGACTACAGTTGGTATTGGCAAATACATGTTCATCTCTCCCATCTAACCCAGTGACTTGTCCGTTCGCTACATCAGTCATTCGAATTCCACACTGACCGTAGATGGAAAAGGGGATAATTTCGTGTTCAAGCCTAGATTCCCTCCACTTTCCTACTCCATTGTACGGCGGACAGGGGATAAAAGGCCTACCACATTTGCATATTTCTAGGCCGGAGTCTCCTCCTACACTGCGGTGAGATGTATTAGAACCGCTGGAGATGTTAAGTATATGGTACGATAATTAGGCTTACGAAGACTCGTATGAGTTAGGCACAGGTTGAGGAGTGAAGTCAGATTCAGACGGAGTCCCGCAATAAGATGGATGTATTCCATATGATAGCTGAGCACTGGGGTCGATATATGGAATGGTCCCCGAAGGGGAGAGCGCAGGAATCTGTGGACTAGAAATTTCCTGTGGCATATAATGTTCGATCTATAGTATATATCAGAAAAACTTGAGGGACAGGAGAAATGATCGTATCGTACAACACCATTGGGCCTTGCGAATACAGGCCCATCTGCGACTGCGACCGCTCCGTAGTACTCAACGGGGCTGACTGGACTCAGGGGAGACAGTTGATAGATCTCGTCGTCATGCGTAGCCTTCAATCCAGGATAATCAGTTTGGTCTAACGGTGCAGACAGGTGGGGGATGGATGCTCACATGATACCATTGTTGACCTTCGTAGAAGCCAGAGAGCCCGCCCGAACCATAACTATTCCACGATGCTTGAGGGGAGCCCATGTAAAGATAGAGGTGGTCTGAAAGTAATGAAGAAGCAAAAGCGACGCATGTTGATATATGAACGACGTACAAGCGGGGTGAATCTCCGACGAACGAAGGAAATCAAAAACCAAGAATCAAAGCCAACTAGATGAAATCAGTCTCCGCATCCCTCTTGGGCCGTCTTTTGAGAAACCAGACAATTGCGAGATACCCTAAGAGTTGTTATTCTTTGGCCCTCTGATTGTTCAAATGGTGACCATTGGACTTCAGTCCAACTGGCGGCTTGGTATTGCTGATGGGTACATATGTCACGAGACGCGGAGACGACACTGAGTGATGCGCCTACGATGGCACAACCTAAGGCTTAAGCCGGTGCTGTAGACAACCCTCGAGAATCAATCATATGTCCATCAGGCTGCGGAATAGGTGCAAAAGCATCCTAGGCTAACAACCCATCCTAAAGTTTCAATTCTCACCGTGAAGATCTGTTCCTCCATTCTGATGATTAAAATGATGATTAAATCCCAATCATCTTGTAGGTGCCCCGCGTTCTAGGGGACGAAACCTGACGCGCGATGACGACGGAACAAGCTTAAACTGTGGACGATCCACCCCCTGTTAATGAAAGATTCAATTGAGAGATCAACACCTATGACTCTGAAGGTTATCACCTCGCAAATGGAGCGCCATTAGAAGAGAGCCCCTTCTTTCGTCAGACTTCCACCCATACCAGAGGTCAAAGGGTGCCCTATTTGTACCTGCGAACTCTCCGTGCCGTGGCACAGAGTATTGGGCGGCACCACGTCTCACAAATAGCCGCATGTCGCGGAACAGTGGACTCTATTGTGTGGCAACACTTTTGCGGAATCCTCGACGGTCTGTCAACACAAATGGTAGGTTCACCAGTACAATCCACAATTCGGAGATCTCCACTTGCCCAAGTAAGTCAGTCGTAGTCGTTTCGCTTAGCTGGGTGTGTGTATCCAAGGAGCGATTTCAGGATTGTAGATAGGCGTAGTAATCAAGTACTAAATTAGACGCGATTACATGCTGAAACCGTTAACGTCTGCCGGCCACGGAAGCCCCAGACAAAGATAAGACAACGAAGCTAGGGAAAAGAGGGGCATCGTTGTTTTTGGCGTGACGATACCGGACAAACATCCTGTGTGAACTGTGCATATTATGAAGGACCCACTCAGGTGCCGATATATTCGTCTTCTGGTGTCCCCGGGGGGATACTGCAAGGTTGTCGTACCATGGTTTCATTAATCGCAGGCCTTGAAGCCTTCGCCCACACCGATGTTATTCCGATACAACCCTAGCCAATCGGTAGGGTTTAACACTACAACTGGCACAGTGTGTTGAAACTCCACGTCTCGCCAGTTGTCTCGTGATGATGTTTTTAGGAGGCGTATTACTTTCCATCACATCCGACTGATTTCTTGCAAGTTGCAACTGAACAGAAAAATTATTTCATCAATAGAGTACACGAGATCCCTTTGAAAACATGATGCTCAACTAGTTCGTATCCGTGGGCATGTCCCGGGGGCTTCAACATCGAATTGAATTGAGTTGAACGTTGCAGCCTTGAGGCCGCAACATGGGTGCGACGGGAGTTTGCTAGTAGTGGTGGACTTAGGCAGGCGTAGGCCCGGATTTCTGCTCGGCGCGTCCGCTCGTTGACAACTCGCAGGGCCAGTCTTACACAATAGTATTCTATCACAATAGAGTTGAACAGACGCAACAATCCCTGGAAATTACTATACGTTACAAAGGATATCATAGTCTATCTACGAGCTCCCTATTCCCATAAAAAAGAACGATAAGACGCAAGGAGACAATGTCCAAACAAACCTCAAGAGAACAAGAAAAACATGTCTATATTGCAAAGATACCCAATATTCTGAAGGATGGTACGTTCCGATCTCCTTCTTCGCCTTCGAGCTGGCATTCCACATAATGAGAGCCCGAGGCTACACCGCGGTCAATTATTTGAAGTCTGAACAACGAAATCAGCCCCGCACCGCAGACGAACAAAAAGAGAGAGATCATACGTAGGCGTCGGCTCTCCAATATCCGCAGAATTTTCGATCTCGACCTTACCGCTGTAATTATCGTCCACCCAACAACTGATAGCGCTTCCATCTGCCCCCACGACGCTCTGAGGCTCTTTCAGATAGTAGACACCGACATCTCCAGCTCCAATCGTGATCGAGACCCGCAACTTACTGGTCGGCAGACTAGAATACCAGTAATGTGATGTCGACGAGAGAGAATTGGACCCTGTAGGCGGGTGATATGCAGCCCACCCTGTGCCGGCGAATATCGATGTTGGAAGGGGATTAACGAGGTCGTTTGCAGAAGCGCAGAAAGGCAAGACCTCTTCGAAATTTTCCAAATCGGAAGGGCGGGAGCTGATTCTCGCCTGAGGAATTTGCTGGAGAAACTGACTCGGCGACCCTGCACTAGTTTGTTTTCCAAAAGACGGAAATTTGAGTCCACCGCCCCCTCCAGCGGCAGCGTCCCCACCCGGCGCACCTTTCCGTTGTCCGACCCCGCCAAAAAGCCCACGGGCATCGGTGGGTTGTTTAGTATCGCCAGGAGTTAAATGAGACAGAACAGAAGGTAGTGCATCGTATGAACGACCGACAGCGGCTGCCCATGCCGCACATGTCTGAACTTGTAGGTAGGCGATTAAAACATCCGAAATAATGTCATGGCCAGAAGGGTTCGCTAAAACAGCGTCGGCAAAATATTGATTTACCGATGTCGGGTCATCCATGTAACCAGGGTAAAGAATCGGTTTCGCACTACTTGGATCAGTCGCAAATACAACTCACTTGAATTGACAGTTACCTGATGTGAGGGATATCGTAGAATTGAGCAACGGCACTGTGCCAATGGTCCGCACCCGCGAAACCATGTTGTTGATGACTTTGAGGGCTAAAATGACCAAGAAGAATTACAGCTGGGTGATCTGGACGGATTAAGATCGACCGGATCAATGTCTCGAAGCTTTCCCTGGATGTTGCATCACTACTCCAAGAATCAGCACAATATCTGAGAGTATGTGACTAAGAAAATACTTGCACTCTGTCGTCCGTGTCCAACTCGACAATAATTAGATCCGTAACGTCTGGGATATGATGCGAACTGCAGAATGAAAAATAGTCGGAGTTTGTACGACGCATTGCGCCATTGGTCAGTTCTGACGCGGGGTGAGGAAACACGATGTTCCACCAGTCAAAGAATTTCGAAGGATAACAGCTCGGTGAAAGAGGGTCGTTTCCAGCACCGTGGCAAGCAGACACTGGACACCCACAGTCACTATGAATCTCATATAACATGAACGACTCTGAGTTGGGCACCCACCTGAACCTCCCAACACACTAATTGTCACAGGTAGCCCAGACAAAGCCTTGTTCACAACCCTCTGCACTCTTGCGCCACTGCCCAGATGCAGCCTCGTCTTGGAAAGCGTGATTGCCCCATACTTCTTCGCCAACTCATCTCCGTCGCCAAAAGACGGACAGAACGGAAACGGTGAAGTCTGCGACTGCTGCACGTCTGACACATTGAGGTAATTTTTTGGTTTCAGGTCCGTGCCAAGTAGTCTATGTCTTGCAGAACTTGAATTGGGACCGCCGTCGGAAGGTAGAATGTACCTCGTCAAAAGCAGGATGGAGAGAAAAAGAACGAGAATGATCCAGATGCGGTTTGTTACGCCAAAGCTCCGTTGATTTAGACGCGAGGTTTTTTCTATGTCAGAGCCCATTCTATCCGGACCTCGAGGAGGTGATATGTGGGCTTGTCCCTTGCCTGCCCGACGCTGCATGAGGAAAGATCGGACACCTCGTTGTTTGTGCAACCCAATTCTGTCACGTCACATCATGATCAATTGGGTTCTTGTTGATCTCCTGTACACAGGATCGAACAAAATGCATGCTTCTGATATATTATATACACAGCCTTCACATAAATGGGGCTTGATTGCATATTGAACAACCTCTCCGTAGTCAAGGTGGGTACGAGAACAAACAAGGAGAAGAACAGGCACAGAATTCGTGAACATCGTGATTAATAATAACAGACTCGAGGTTATGCAGGCTAGAAAGTTTCTCTCTCACCCGGCCTTGGCCCAGTCGTCACATCCCTCTCACCGTGCGAGATATCCTGACCCTTGCCGAGTCCGTCAAAATCAGCAAATGGATCCTCTTTGGCTCCATCTTTTATATCTCCGCCGTATTTGGCATCTCCTTCTCGATGTCCATACTCAGGAGGCTTGTTCCCATCATATGGGGGCGCGAAGGTCGGATCATAATAACCTTGAGTCGGGGGCGGCCCAGCAGGAGGAGGATAGAGCGAACCTCCGGCATAGGGAGGATTGTACTGTTGAGGATATCCTTCCGAACGGAACATGTTTGAAGGGACTCTAGAGGAATTGACAGGGCTTGTGGGATCGACAACTTGTCTGTAATACGCGAAGGCAATCATGACAAATATGGCCGAAATCACTAGAAAATACGATTAATATTTGTTATAAGAAGGAAGTGGGCAGAACATACGAAGATCAAGCACAAAACCCAGAGGATCAGCCCAAGAATCGTGGTCGTATGTACTCTTGCACCCTACATTGGACTATATCAGAGTTCTGCATAGTCGTTGCAATATATAACTTACAATTTAAGGCGTCACCCGGCTTGAGCGTTGTGTGCTGCGTAGGACCAAAGAGGCCCCAGGTCTAATGGCAAAATATTAGGAGTTTGTTCAACCTGTTCCAAGTACAACTCACGAAATACACAGTATCGCCTGTGGTTTCACTTGTGCATTCGTTGATCAGGTCATTCTGGATACACGTCAGTGAATGCATAGAATAGAGCAATAGATAACTATACCTTCATCGTGAAATGGATGATCACTTGGGTCAATTTGCCACCCAGTATCAAGACAGAAGTCAAAATCGAGAGAAAAGCATATATCCTGACCATCACCACACGTTGCTACAATTCACTCGTATAAGCTAAACACAATGGGCTTTCAAAGGAGAAGATTACGAACCATTACAGCGGCGATAATACCGAAAACCTCAATAACAAATCCGACCATGTACACTACGCCGAGAATCAAGGCAATCGTTCTCAGATGTGGTATGTTTTCTGTAGAAGACTTAGCACCTGGCGGCAAAACCGGGAAATGTACAATAGAGAATACACGAAAACATTGGCAGAAGTGTGAAGCAATGACCAGCCCCCATTTCAATGTACATCGTATCTCTGAATTCGCGACTAACGACGCAACGACTCTGTAAGAACATCTGGTACTCACTTGACCCATCTTCCGTGAGCAACCTGAACGAACTGATCTGGATAACGAGGGACACATAAGACATGCTGAGAGATCCTCTCCTATCCAAGGACTTACACCTCTGATAGTGATGGTCAGTAACGTGATTCAAATGCTGGAAAAGACCAGCTACGTACGAAAGTAGAGCCCACAAGGCTTCCAAACCACTGACTGTATCAAAAACGATTCATCATGTTCCAAACAAAAGGCAAGAAATCGCTAGAGACTTACCAACCAGGATCACTGGTCTGAGACTCGACTTGTAAACCCTGCTTACGAATCGGGAGCTGCTTTCCATGAGGTAAAACGCCAAGAAGAATAATGCAAGTTATGGACCGGCCAAAGAAGTGTAGAATAGGCAGAAAGTACGGAGTTCTAGTACTTTGTAGTGGTATTTAAAGCGTCGTCGTCGTGTGAATGTGATAAGGCCTGTGCACGTCCAAATCAGATTAATCAGGTTACAAGGCGGCTGCTGCGGCCACAACGGCCACAACGCAGTGCACCAACATCCCTGTCCCCTACAACTCAAATGATGGTCCGAACATCTAAAACACATGCGTATTATATACGACATCCCTGTTGTGACAACTTTCTCTCCACAATGGGATGATCATCTCAGCTCGCGCTTGTTCCAATTATTGACATGGTGTTTTTCGACATATAAACAGCAGTTTTGTTGATGTAGTAGAGCATACATGTCGAAGTGCGCATGAAATCCATACAAGTCACATGAATACCTCTCCCAGAAGCAGCGTGAACTCCCAAAACATTTACTCTGCATCTACAACGACCGTTTGTAAACCCTACGGGACATCGCGTCAGGTAGTCTAGAACAGGAGAACGAAGATAGCTTGCCTTGAAGGACGCCACTGGGACATGGCTAGCATAAGTATATAGCTTCTCCTTAGCATTCTCCTCGTCGTTTCGTTTCCCTATAACAACGTAAATCGATGAAGAGACCCTCAGAAAAACAACCCATCGACTCACGCTCCAGCTTCACTCGGATTCGATGTGGTACATTTTTAATGCCTTGAGCCCACAATGCTTGGTTCAATTTTGGATCGATTCGGACATCTGATGTGCCCATTGCTTTTGTGGCGAAGTCGATGACAGATTTTACAGCATGAGGAGCCCGTTTCTTGAACGACCGACCATGTACACGTTTGTGCATGTGAATGGTGTACTCCCGTGTTACAACATCTTGAAGGGCGGAGCGGGTCTTGCCTGTCTGTTATATGGTCAAATAACGGCTTGAGTTGATGCTTCAGCTATAAACAAACCTTCTTCGCAGTGGGAGGGGCCTAATTTCCGTCTTGGTCAGATATTGGTACAGTCATAAAACAGGCTCAACTTACCATCGTCTCAAGTATTGTTGATTCAGTTGAATCTAGTCACTGGAGCTAAGGTCGTGGCTAAAACTATACAGTTTCGGCAGATGCCAGCGGGCCGTCGTTTAGGTCCAAAAAAGGAAACCAATTGACTTCTTGCCCTTTGTCTCGTGTGTCCGGATATAACTGAGAATGCCAATTTCATCTTCTTTGTCTTCGTCTGGGCACAAAGTAAGCGGCTTTCACAGACTAAATCAGCATTCAAAAGGCACAATGGTCTCTATGCTTCCCATTCTGATTATACTTGCCGACCGACTCGCGTATAAAACGTTCTTGGTCGAGCTCTTGCCTCTGAACTATCCCCTACAAGAACCCCCACTTCCTGTTCAGCAGTCTGCTCCTTCTTCGCTTCAACATCCAAAGCCATGCGTTTCTCCGTACTCTTCGTTGTACTCTCGACTGCTTTTGTTTCGGCTTCTGCTGTTGTCTTCCCTCGCCAGCTAGCAGGTACTTGTTGGCATTACAAGTTTGCTAGTACTGCAACTAATCGTTATTTCAGACTGTGCTACGAATTGTCTCGCTGCCGGTCCTAGGGGCAGCTGTGATCTCACCGACAACGTCTGCATGTGTCATAACACCGCATTCATTGATCAGACAACTCTATGCATCCAACAAAACTGTTCTGCGTCGGACGCCAGTCAAGCTGAGGCATACTCGCGATCTCTATGTGCAGCTGTTGTACGTCATTAAATGATTATGACCATTTTTGCAGACTCACGCATTTCAAACGCTCTAGGGTGTTACCCTCACTAGTACTCCTTCACTCCCATCTTCTACGGGCACTTCTTCGAACTCCTCTTCTACGGGCACTCCATTATCGTCATCCAGCAGTCCCGCTACCACTTCTCAGTATGTCCCTTTATTCTATCTGCTTGGCCTTTCCTCAATCTTTCCTCCCATTAGATCATCATCAAAATCTAATGGGGAAACTTCGCACCGTGCTAACGTGCTACTTGGCTTTGCCACTGCAGGTCTTATGACACTCGTACTCTAGACATTACTTTCCTGGGTTGCATAGCTGGAGAAGGTGTTTGAATACTTGAACGCTTTTCTATATGTACAGCGCCTGACTTATTGTCATTCACTCTTTTCGACACTTTCGTCTTTCTGACGCGCAAATGTATTTTCGACATTAACGTTTGCTCTTTGGGAAATCAATGCCTATACTTGATAGATTTACACTGGTCCTGATCATAGCAACGCGGTAAACAAATTACCTCACTGTGGAAGCCTTTACAAGTCACCCTAAATCCATATTTCATTGAATCACCATGTGAGACCCCAGGCAACAACTTTGGCTTTCGCTTCCTACCTTCGGGGACCGATGCACTGTTGCGTCCCTCGCCACTGCAAGGTTCGGAATCACGTTCGTACCTCAGGTTTATGACACACTCAGTAAACAAAGGAACTTTGTTCCGTTCGTCAGACGATGCTCTGATGTCTAATCGGTTTGTTGGTCAGTGACTCTGAACGATCATGAAGCGCCATGACCAGCTGCTTGAAACTTCTACTAGTTGGTGATGCCTTGCTACACGTTTCAACAGGAACAGTTGAAAGGGGCGGTCGTTGTTGTGTGGTTCCGGGACTGATGATCACGAAGAAAGGCTCACTACACCCAGCTACTTGGAAAATATGATGGTCACCGTGCCTTGCTGTAATTTCACATTCGCTATCTTGGGGGAGATAGAACTACATACCACCCAAACGCCTTATGTTCTACAGGACAGATGATCAGAATCGCAAGTATTTTCTGATGTCCTCAGGAAACATCTCATATGATGATCCGGTTTATCTCCACCAACTATGTACATATAATTCAAAAAGGTCAGAAAGAGCTTGAATCGGTTCGGGTCTTTTACCAAAAGAGAACAACGTACACTAATACAACTTGGTGGCACACATGTCACCCAACACGAGTCTTCTTCCTCGGGTGCCCGGACTGACCTCCACTCAAACTTGTAAAACTAGCTCCGCTGCCGGGCTTGGCAGAATGGGAGAGGGCGTGGGGGGGAGGGGCAGCAGGGTGTGCTTGCGAAGGCATCATCGAGGGTGCCTCGTCGTTCGTGATCCGTCTTTGTGGTGGAATGTGAAGAGCTGGGACACCCTGAAATGCACTACACCAAAATATTAAGAAAGTCTGAATAGTACAGATCGACTGAATGACTTACTTCTTTGTTGGCTTTGGGTCCTCTTGGAACCATTTATGGTGAAGCGCTTCATTGGCCGTAAGTCTTTTGTCCGGGTCATAGACAAATAGCTGACTAAGGAGCTCGTAGCCTAGAGCCGAGCGTATCCGAGATGAACACCATGCTTGAAGACGGTTTTCGAAACTATAACGAACATATTGAGATTCAGCTGCGTAAACGTTTGGAAAATCTCACTGATCAAGCCTTTTCACATGCTGGTACTCCGGCATATCCTTTACCCCGGGCCATTCTTTCTCTATGGATTGCATTTCAGTTATCCATGCGTCAGGCTGTCAGACAGAAAAGCAACTTACCATCTGGGGTACCCATCACTTCGAATATCTTAATTATCTGGTCTTTCTGGAACGGGACGTTCTTTTTCGAATCCAATTTTGCTTCTTCACCCTTGAATATTGGCCGAAGGCTAGCCAACTCGGCCATAACGCATCCGACTGCCCACATGTCCACAGCACGGTGATAGTGTTTCGCTCCCATAAGCAGTTCTGGTGCGCGGTACCATATCGTCACCACGACTTTGTCGCCTGCAAACAGTGGTTGCAATGGTTGATAGGTAATCCTTGCGAGACCCAAGTCGCCTATTTTCACAACGCCATCTGACGTGATGAGTATATTGGCGGGCTTGAGATCACGATGTACAATGTGGCACTCGTGTAAATAAAGTAGACCGTTCAAGAGTTGGTAAACAAGGGATTTGAGGACGGGTGTGGAGATTTGGGTGCGCAGGGTTTGCGAGTGATGATGGATGACTTGCTGGACAGGTGACAAATTCAGGAAACCATTTTACGAACTGAAACCTTCAAACTTACCAGAAAATCATGTTCTGCGTATTCGAACACCATGTAAATAGACTTGTCCTCAAGGATGACTTCTTTCAAGGCAACAACATTCTCTTGAGAGATTTCTCTATTCAGCTGACTGCAGTTCAGCGAACCATACAAGGACTGATACACTCAAGACTAACCGCGATTTCTCGGATGGCACTTTGGCTAATGCCGGTATATGTGACAACATCTCCCTCTTTATCCGGCTTAAATTTCTTGATTGCGAGCAGCTTGCCTTCCTCTTCTCTGCTTGTGGCTTTGTACACCCGTCCATACGTACCAGATGAGATAAAACCAAGGATGTTGTATTTCGAGTTCACAGTACGTCGTGCAGCGTCCCTGTTGGCACGGTATGCGCGCATAGGATCGGGGGGTACATTCGTCCAAGAATCTTCCTGCATTATTTTAGGATAGGTATCGGAGGCGAAACAGACATGTAATTGGTGTTAAGCTACATAGCATTCAAGTCGAGAGAAAGAGACGCGCACTCGACGCGTGTTGACCTTCGACAATTTCCCACCAACGCAACGCTTTGTCGTAGCAACAGCCTGAGCAAGATGACAGTGCCTCAGGACAGCTTCATGTTCACCGTTGGGAAACTAGGTGTCGTAAATGTCTCTCCGTGCCCCATTTGTCCCGCTCATTCGTACCCACAGATGCGGGGATGGCGGTATGGATTTTTGTCTTTCGTAGGATGCGATCTCATTTTATAGTGGGTAGATACTGCTCGGAGAGCGCGCTCATCTCATCGAGTTCCCCTCCCTGCTCCTTCCGCCGGGCGTCAAAGCAGGATCGATAGTGAACATATCCGTGAACCAAAATGTATTGGAGGAAAATAAAAGAGATGATGAATTCTGGGCATTACAGGACGACATCTTGAACACATTCGGTAAGGCAACGCCCGAGCCCCCAAAACTAGAGGTACGTCTTCTATGACTGCTCCTAAAGACGTCGTGTCAATCTGGCTGCTTGAACCCTCACAGCTGCGCAACGTAACTCAGACGTCTGTTACGCTCGAATGGGCATCTCTACAACTAGCCACTTCTAAACTGCGCTCTTTGGACATTTACCGGAATCGGCAGAGACTTGCTGCTATCCCTGCTCCTCTGCACAATACATCTACGAAACTATCCGGTCTCCAGCTAGATACAGAATATGCCCTCCAACTGGTTTTGCGGACGACGGCAGGTACTTTCCCTTCCAATCTTGTCAAAGTGAAGACCCACACGATGACCAATACGTCTGGTATCTCGGTCTGTTTCGGTACCGTGCAGGATCCGATGTTGCTAGAAAACGCAAAGATGGCGTTGAGAGAGATGGGTGCTAAATGGAGTGAAAAGATCCAGATCGATACTACACATTTTGTCTGCACAACGCCCGCTATGACTCCGTCCGGTGCGCAGGCGACCGGAACAGCGACTAGCGCAGCGCCAGGAGTTGAATATCAAAGAGCTCTGCAACTCAGTATTCCAGTTGTGCAACCTCAATGGGTTTTGGCATGCCATGCCGAGAAACGGTTAGTTGGTCTCTTTAGCTATATCTACGACTACATAGTCACAAATTCTTTGATCATAGGATGGTGCCTATCCAACAGTTCTATCTTGGCAATTCCACTTCAGCTGTCAATTCAGGAAACTACTCTCGGCCACAATCGATGTCACAAGTCTCTCTTCCAAGTTCCAACGTCCCATCTAAATCGCACACCAATCACCAATCTATGCCGACAACGTCCCCTCAGACATCGCCGGCCAAAGCGGCTTCTTTCGTTAACCAGCCACGCGCAACGGACGACTCTGTACGTCTGGAGCCCACGCCTGAAGAGGAGTCAGACGGCCCCGTGCCTCCGCAGGATGAACCCGAAGAGTATTCTAGAAGTTCGAAATCGGTGGCTTCAAAACAAAATCCACCTGGTGAGATGAATAAGAATTTCAAGTTCCCTCCCCCTGGAGATCCGGTCTCTCCTGTTTCTAATTCATCGAAAGATACTCAAGCCCCTCCAGATCAGGGCCGACAACCACTACCTACAATCAAGGTGGTTGACCACGATTTGCACCAGGGAACTGAACGGGAGGATATAACACCGGTTGGTGTAGTTGCTCCATCGAGCGTGGAGGTTCCGCCACCCCCTCCGGTTGAAAAAGAACGGATACCCAGCGCTGGACATGATGAACTCGAAGATGTGGGAGAAACGGAAGAAATTTCGCTTAATTGACAGTTGAAGGTTGCTTGATCACACGTAGCTAGATTGGCTTAGAGCCTTATATATTCATTTTCACTGGTTTCTTTGA
>QLOR01004574.1:0-11775 GCA_003313825.1 Sarcodon aspratus | reverse complement strand
TGTTTTGCAACAAAGGGAGAGAGACTTCCACACTGCCACGTCCGAATGAGAGTGCCATAGCCTGTTTCCCTTGCGCAGTGACCAATTTTCACTTTTCTACTGAGTAGTAGTACCCGGCAAGAAGTTTCACACCATCTACTGAACAAAAGGACTGCATCCGTCTCTTGGAGGAGGGTATACGTACTCTACAACTAACAGATGACTGCACATCTATGAGACGGGATAATCGAAAGAACCACCTATTTACAGCTATGGATACAGATAAAGGACATGTACGATTAGAATGGGATGGGATTGTATGTGTATGGGCTTTGAGAGAGAGAAAAGTAGAAATACACGGTGACAAATTGTCTAGTTCGTTCGTGAGTTCGTTAATTTTTTTTCATAAGGAGTGGTAGTAGAAGAAGAGCGAGAGAGAAAAAAAAAAAAGAATGCTTTGGCTCACTGACTTGCAGGAGTCGGATAACAGAAGGGAGATGTGCCGGGGCGACCCTGCCTATACAACAGACGACGTCGAATTGTCCTGTTCGCCATGACCATCGAGGGAACCGCTGCCGCCGATATCACCGGATACATACTTTCCGTTCGTCTCTGAGAACACAAGATGATCGAACGAAAGGCTCTGCATGAAATTTTGATCAATTTGGAAGGCCTCTTCGCTGCTAGTGAGGGGAGTAGCCGAGATATGACGATACGGATACACGTTCGCGTACGGGAGCTGAAGGTCGTGAAGACCAAGATGCACGTTCGCGTCTGGATACGCACCACTGGGGAACGAGAAAGCAGGAGCCCCGAACGTATAATTACCGGGAGGTGGTGGTTGTACAGCCGCTGGCTCATACGAAAATTGGAAATTGGCAGCCATCGGAGTCTGTAAACAAAAAAAACTGTGAGAACTTTGGTTTGATCATAAACAAACAATCTAGACTCACGACGTCATTTTCAAAGGACGAAGGAGCATAAGTCAATTCAAATCCATCGACAGGAGTTGATATCGAAGGCTCGCCCGCAGTGGCAGATGGAGAAGCGACAATGTGTGCCATGTCGCGGTAGAAGTATGCAAATTGAAAATCCGCAGAAGTTGGGTATAGCAACACTTCATTTGCCGAGCTTGGAGACGGCGCCGTGGAGCTCGCGGGAGAAGATGGGATAAATGTAGCCGGTGATGATGCATAAGAAGCAGGAGACGACATCGAGGACGCAGGAGAAGGCGTGGAATATGCAGGAGAAGGCATGGAATATGCGGGTGAAGGCGTGAAATATGCAGGCGAAGGCGTTGAATATACAGGAGAGGGCGTTGGATATGCAGTAGAGGGCATTGAATATGCCGGAGAAGGAGCAGAATATGCAGGGGACGGAGTAGAATACGAAGGAGAAGGCGTGGAATACAAAGGAGAAAAAGAGTGAGACAAACCGGTCTTGAAATCGACGTTATCCTCAAACTCCTGTCTCTTGGCTTTCGGACGCCTCCGAGTTGGGGTGGGCACTCTCCCCTTCAATTCCGGACAGCATATCTCTACAAGAAGCTGGATTCGTGCATCTTCATCCACAGACTCGCTCCCAAGCTCGGAAGTTCTCTTGTGCTTCCCACCCCTGCCGGTGCCTTTGGGTGCTGGAGTGAACTTGTACAGGGGATATTTCTTCTGGTGATCGTAGGCAACGCCGGCCGCACGAGCTCTCCACTTGTTCTTGTCTTCTTCTCCCATCATGTTCCAACAACGACCTGCAACCTTACTGAGATTTTGCTGACGACGCTCAACGTTGGGTGGAACCCTGTCATTCTTCAACAACCAAGACCTGAAGAGCATGAAGGCATTGGGGGGTCGAGGAATATGCTGTCTAGGTTGATCGGTCACAGACCGAGTAATGTCTGAAGGGCGCTGATTCATGTCGGAGAGCTGCGTTGCGGAAGGAGGGATGCCTAAATTCTGTGTGCGATGTGGTGACAGTTGGTCAGGAACATTAAAATAAGTTTGCTGATCGCGTTTGGTTTGATACTGTGAAGAGGGGAGTGGCACAAAGAGTGGACCAGGAAAACCGAATGGTAGAGCTGGAGTTGAAAACGGGACAGGAAGTTGTCTTTGTGGGTTGGAAGACACCCCATCGTCCACCGGAAACCGTTCAGGCGCGTCAGGAGGTAAGGATACAGTTGCTGGAAAATATTCATAAGTTGAACATAGAATAAAGACCATTTGCTCCGCAAGCTCACCTTTAGATTCCATGCTACAAAACGTAAGTCGTAAGATAGAGACAGGAGAAAGAAGAGAGCACTTGGAGAGACTCGGACGTCTACGAGTCGACCAAGATGAACGTAGTTGATAGATGAAGAAAACCAATATTCGCAGCTTTTAAAGGGTTCTCTGATTGTTGCCGAATTTGAAAAGCAGAGCGCTCCCCCAATTGGCTGATTGATTCTCTAATAGTTTAAAGTGCATTAGAATACAGTTTCTTTGTGCATGACCGCGCCGGCCGGTAAGCACAGCATTCTAGTGGATCACACTTCACCCAGCCAAGGGTCTCAAATGTGCCCTAGTAGAGTGAAGACACATACCTGCCTCGACGCCGCGTTGGAAAAGCATTGCGAGCCAAAGAACTGCACGGCGTTACCCCAAACAGAGTGGTCAATGGTGCAGAAGACAGAGCCACGATCCACAAGTGATGGGATCTCAAAACGCATGTTCAAGCCCGACCTCGTGTTAGAGCCACCGAAAACGAGGCCGATCGAAAGCGTGCCGGTAACAAATGGGCAGTATACTGAGTATAGAGATCCTTCTCTAATCAGTCACCCTTCTCGATTCAACATTTCAAGCAGGAACGAAAAATGACATGATGGATTGCAGCCATCATAGAATACTGCGACGCGACTTGGACTCAATCTCCCGACACGAACTGAGGCCGGAGTCAAAGGATCTGACTGCAGCCTCAGTCAGTCCATGTTCAAGGAGATTGAGTCGCGTCGCAGTTTTTTATAATCGCTGCAACCGATCGTGTCCTTTTTTCGTGGTAGAAAGCAAAGAGGTAATCGATTGTGGGAAAATTGCCAAAGATGGACGTGCTCAAGTACCTTGGCCTTCCACCAGACTCGCAACCGAACCCCCAATTTGATCCTGTTCCATTTCTGTCTCAGAACATCCACCTCATCCCTGCAAATATCTTACGTTCCTTTTCAGAGACGACGACTCCGAAGGACCGTACAGTAATCACAACAGTCCGCAACAGACGTTTCAAATTCACCGAGTCAAACCCACCCGAGCTTCGCTTTGCTTCTGCTAAGAAATCTTGGCCTGCATTATGGAACGGGACCGAGCGCAGAGGCCAAGATGAAGGCCAGGATGAAAAGAAATGGGCAGAGAGTGAATTTTTGGGGGGAACTATCAAACAACATGTTGGAAAACTCGGGTCACTCCTGGGCGATTACGAAGAGGAACGCGAGGTCCAGAGGTTCAGAGCACAGCGAAGAGAGCAATTCGCTGCTGACACGTTCGTCCCAGAAGAGGACGAGGAGAGCGATGACGATGATGAAGAACGTGGATTACCAATCCAAGAACCCGAATCTCCGGAGCACGCTCGTGCGTCCTTTGAGCGTCTCATCAGAGAAAAGTTTATATATGGCTTGCTCGAGGTATTTTTTTTCGTTCATCCTCGTCCGTGCTAATTAAACGATCCCTCAGTCAGAATTATATGATACCGTGGATTGGGACGACCACTGGGACGGAGAGACTGACAGAGATATGGAGGACCGATGGTTCGACGAAGAAGAGGAAAGCGATGCGGTGATGGGAACATGAAAGGAACATCATTGTATATTGTACAATATCAACGTTGTGTTAAGGACATTTTCATAGAGTATGCATCTTCTCCATCGGCATCTAGTGTTAAGGAACGAGCAAGTAGATAAAAGGCAAGATAGAAGTGCAGACAGCACTCACAATATTTCCTCTCAATCTCCTTCACCGTAAAACCCAACGTGTCTCTATAAAGGCCCAAGGCAGCACGATTGGACCTGCGCACGTGAAGCGATACATATGAAGCTCGGTATACTGTTGCCATTGCCTCTTCTACAACCGGAAACATACCAATGCATCAGCACAGACGAAGTAAAAGAACCAGACAAAAACGAATCGACAAACGCGACTGCACCATCAATTTCTTTGCCAATCCTAGCCTCCTATAAGACCTCAGCACCGAGATAGAAGTAACATGTCCGTGGGCTTGATCCTCAGGTCCAACGTCCTCTTCCCTAGTGCGCGCGGTAAGGATGTAAAATAGCAGTCTTTTGGTAAGACGAGGAAAGAAAAACGCAGGAAGACTGACATTTTTGCTAATATATAGCCCACGATTTTCCCCTTTGAATCTTCAGCAACATACGAAAGCGACGGCCATGTCATAGCGTGGTACAAATCTGCGTTGTGTGCGTCAGCTTGTCATGAATCAAGACGAGTTTTGTGGAGCGGCGAACAATATTTCATTGTGTAATTTTCTGGTAAATTTTGGAGATTACATGCCTGCATCCCCAGGAGATCGTCCACCTGCCAACGGTTAATCTGTGGTTATGTTTGGCGGATCAGAGACTCACTCGCATCGGTCTAATGTTTACGGACATCCTGGAAGTAGATAATTTTGATTTGGAGGATGATTTGGAAGAGTGGTTTACTCAAAGTCAGAAACTGGAAGTCCGAAGTCATCTTTGCATTGTGAACAGGTATTTAGTTAACAATATATACTCGGAGCAATTGATATCAATAGTACAACGAGATACAACACATGTGAACGTTGTTCCATACAACCTGGTTAAAAAGACAGTATAAAAGGACAGGAGCAACAACTCCGAAGAGTCAGTCGACGTACGCCACATTCAGTACTACTAACGTACTACTAGTCTTATCCTTCCGCAGCACCATTGCTGGGCCCACCCACCCCTACAGTGCCTCTTCCCCCAAACAGAAAGGAACTTGCATACTGTTCAGCAACGTTGAATGTGTTCCGCCACCCACGCTTTCCCGTCCGCCCTCTTCCATCTGAAGTCCCATTCATGGATGGTCCTCCTACACCTTCCAACAAATTCTGTGTTGACTCAGGTGATTCCTCTGTGGAGAATGAGGATGACAGAGATTCGTCCTGACCGTTATCTCGTTGACGCTGATTATGTATCCAAGTCGCAGGTGCCTCTCTTTCCATTGGATGCAGGTACGACTTTGAGGAATCTAATACCACGTAATCCAGTTCACCATTCATTCCATGTAGTCCATCCATATCATATCCTCCAGCAGCCAACACAGTGCTGTTTGAATCAGCACTATCGTCCGAATCAGTTGTCCCTCTCCCATGGCCAATCTCGGCATAATTTAAATCTGGCGTCAACACATGATGCCTAGATGAGCTTGCGGCAGCAACAGCTTCATGGTATGATTTGAAGAAACCCGCTCCATGAGAGTGAGTCGTCCCCGCGCTTCGATCTGAAGCAGGTTCACTGGGAACTGGTGAAATCGGTGCTGGTGGTTCTATCAGAGGCTGTTGCCCAAATCCGCGAGGTCTATGGCTTCCTCCATTCAACAAACCACCTCCCCCGCTCATTGTTCCATTTGTGGGAGCATATGGGCCGGAGCTGGTAGCATGTGCAACAAGTTGAGGCGATCCATTCGACGAAAAATACACAGCACCGTTCGAGGGCTGTACAGGAGAGATGGGAGGATCCACGTCCATTATAAGATTTTCTTGATTCCCCGCAGGCCGAAGGTAACCATTTGAATACACATCGGTATGGTTTTGGAGGATGGGACTTGTGTGCATGGTTCTGGAGAGTCGAGCAGTCATGGGATTAGGCGTTATAAACGTCCTCGGAGTCGGATTCCCATCCATTTCCTCATCTCCTTCATTGCCCACATTCATATCCATGGTGAAAATCCGTGGTGATCTATCCCCATCGTATCCGTAATCGTCGTCATCTGTGTCATTGTCGCCATCAGGTCCGCCATGTGGTTTGAATACCTTTCTCAGGTACTCTCTCAATTCTCCAACTCCCTTGTTGGAGAACACACAAAATGCCGCACGCTGACTCGAGTTGAATTCCTAGACTAGGTTCGTAATCATTCGTACAAGAGATCAAGTCGAAACTCACAGATGGAGGCTGTCGACAAAATTGTTGTAATTCAGGCTTACGAAAAGCACCGATACCAGTCAGACTTAAATGAGTGAGCTTTGGCAACTTCTGAAGCAAGACGTGGATAGCCACAACAGAAATCCTATCACAGTATGACAGATGTATGCGTTCAAGCGTTGCGTGTCTATCTGTAAGGGCGTACACAGAGTTGTCGGTGAGGTTATTGACTCGCACCAGACCTATACGTCGTAGTTTCTGCAGCCCTGATAATTCATGCACCGAGCTGTCCGTTAGCAGGGAGCAGTCTAATCAAAGTGCAGGTGAGTATCTAAGAACATTGTAATAAAGAAGCGACTTACTTGCAAGATCGATGTACTTCAGCCTAGTACAGGAACGAGCCAATTGTCTCACAGAACGATCTGTTATGTTGACGGTATGACCCAAATGCAGATAGTGTAGGTGCCTTCCAAGTTTACATATGTTCTCCACCGCAACATCCGTTATCAAGGAACACTTAGCTAAAACCAAGTTGCGAATCTTGGGGGAGCTAGATATGATACCTTCGATAGCCTCGTCTGTTAATTTAGAGCACGATGTAAGGTCGAGCATGCGAAGATGATCGAAAGGATGGGATAATACTAGCGGTGGTAACGTATCGGCCGGATATTCTGTTGTTCCCGATGTAGGGAAAGGATTGATTTTGGATGCAGGTAGGACTCCCTTCAATACGGCAGGGAAAGCGCTATCCGTGAGCTCCGCGCAATGAGCAAGTCGCATCTCCCGCACGTGCAACGAATATGTCCATAGATCTCGGACAGATACATCAGTAATATTTTTGCATCCATTGAGATCAATCTCCAAAAGCAGGGGGCAGGATTTGGCCAGGGCTGAGACGGCGGCATCTGTGATAGCTTCAATACCGCTGAGTTTGACTCTGCGTAATAGTGGGCAATTTGTTGCTAGTGCAAATATTCCCTTCTCGGTAATGTCCTTGCACCCTCCCAGGTTAATGCCTTGGAGACGTTTGCAAGTGAGAGCAAGAGCGGTTATCGCCCTATCTGTCGTTTCAGTGACGCCCGTGAGATCGATGGCGAGTAGGTTTGGGCATGATATAAAGACATATGTCAGTGCGTCATCTGAAATGGAGCTGCAATTGACGAGCGTAAGACGTTCGAGACGGACACATTGAGATAACCGGCAGAAAAGGGTGTTGCTGAGGTCCTTTCCAAGGAATAGGAAGTTGAGACGACGGATGAACCGGGCATATGTGAATGTTTGATCTGCCTTGGCCAGGACACGGATCATCTTGATGAAAGTGGGCAATTTGTAAATTCCGGGTTTGTGCCATAGAAGCTCTACGGCACATTCGCACCAGCTTCGCGATACGAGCAGACAGCTGTGGATATCCCTAGTCGAATGTAGGTGTTTGAAGATATGTATGAGGATCTCTGGTGGGAAATGGGAGGTCGGTGAGCTAAAGGGCGAGACGGCTGAGTTGAGCAGATGGACTTTGGATGTCCACTGAGCAGGTGATACGGTAACAGGCTCGATGGAGGGAAAAAATGTAGATTTGTTGACGTCGTCATCTTCGATATCAGACTGGGAACTCGAAGACTGTGCAGGCGAAGTAGATCGCTTGCGTATCGTTCGCGGCATAGTCGCGCTCGTCGTTGATGTCAACCAGGTCAACAATTGGAAACCGACCACTCAAGCACAAAGTCAGCCCGAAAACAGTTGACTCACGTGGCGAGCGACTGCTGTTTTTCAAGGTTTACGTCTTTTTTCTTCTTTTTTTCCTTCAGTATCGTCGCTAAGCAGTTGGGGCTAAATGCCTGCTCCCCGTGTAGGAGACTATATTGCTCAAGATACCAATCTGTTAGTCTCAGCAACGTTTTTTCGCACCATCATCCAACTATTTGAATTAGATCACACCCAGATTTCGACCATCAGCTATCTGCCTTGAATGTGCCCGCGGGGCCTTCTTATTATGCAGCCCGGAGATCAATATGGCTTTCAGCAGCATCCAAGGCACCCTCTGATCGCAGACCAAAGGCCACATCATCGTCTATTACCAAACTGGAAAGTATGATAAGTGAGCCCAGAGCACTTCACAGTTGGAAGGTCTGGGACGCTGGGTTGGGTAGTGTTTGGAAAGGCCTGTTAGAGGGTGGAAGGTTAAAGCACAACCTCCCTTTACCACTCCTTGTAGGTCTAACCACCATCACGTATCCCTTTGGTCACAACCCAGTATATTCGCAGATTAAGATTTTGTATGCGGGTTGGATTCGCGATGGGACTTGGCCACCAGGTGCAAAGGCTCCTGACGATCCTCCACCAACTGTACCACCATCACCATCGAATGCAGCATGATGTGCGAATTACTCGCAGCTAATTGTGGGGGACTTCCTCCAGTAAGATTGCGTTGTGAGTGTACCCCAGTACCATACCAATATTTGTGCCAGTTAACATTCTGCTTGCAATAGTGCATGCCATCGAGGCTACGACAGCGAAAGTTGTTTCGCGGCAAAGCCCAACCGCAAATGTTGTATAAGTAACCCGGTCAGATATACAGTGTATGGTTGTGCTGCCGAAAAATATATTGGCGTCTTCATCTTAAGCCCTCAGACATCTTTCCGAGCGATGTTCATGTGTGTATCCGTCATGTCCTTGCCGG
Source organism: Sarcodon aspratus (assembly GCA_003313825.1). Lineage (NCBI taxonomy): Eukaryota > Fungi > Basidiomycota > Agaricomycetes > Thelephorales > Thelephoraceae > Sarcodon > Sarcodon aspratus. The sequence continues at coordinate 3,001 of QLOR01004574.1, read as the reverse complement.
GGGTGAAACCTGGGCACATGCGTTAGATCTGGTACCAAAAGCATGTATATAGAGACTTGCTAATATCACACCGTCACCTCTTACAAATAGCATGTCCATCTTTCGTTTTGCGAACTGGAAAAACCAGGTCAAGGTAAAGAATTAGTACAGAGGTTAATAACGCACGCTAACAGTACCCTGAGCTTCTGGAGCACCCTCTATCGGTTCCACGATCATAATGGTCTCTTCAACACCACTCATAATCAAGTTCATATGCCCATCATAAGCCTTGAAAAGTCGTTGAGTCCATGGAATACCGTCTAGATGATCGCGGGACGTACGTGCAGCACTCCTGTCAGCTCGCGATCTCCTCGCAATTTGACGAATACTCGTTCATTCAAAGACAGTCTGATGAGATCGAAAGGCTCTTGAATGCCTGCAGACGACGTGTCCATTGCAAGTCAAGATAGTTGGATTTCGAAATTGTATGCCACCCACTTGGGATTTCAAAGTCCGACCGCTGCTTTGAACACTTCCTCTATCTTCCACAGCTTGGGTGTTGGTTAACTATGCCAGTGCGTTCAATCTTTTCATAGATTTCATTGTTAAAACCGGTTTTTTATTTCACAGAAACATTACTGTGATTACTGCGACGTGTTCCTGACCCACGACTCAACCTCAGTACGAAAAGCCCACAATAGCGGCAGGAATCATCTCTCAAACGTCAGGGACTATTATGCATGTGAGCCCCGCATTCTATTATCATGCGCTTGTAACACTCGCTAATACTATTTCTCAGCACTCGGTCATGACAAGGCCCAAAATATCATTGATCAAATTACTGCCGCGTACGAAACGAGTGGAGGACCACCTCCGGGAGGTTTTGGTTTTGGACCTCAGCATCTAGGCTCCGGTCCTCCCATGGCTCCCCCAATATCATTTGGAGGTCCTCTGCCTGCTTTTGGTGGTCCTCCACCTGGATTTGGAGGACGTGAGTTATTTCACTCATGCCCTTTGACTTCCATTTAATCATATTTTCAGCTCGGCCCCCATTTCCTCCCGGGCCTGGTTTCCCTCCCATGATGCCTCCTGGTGCCGTGCCTCCTTTTCCACCCGGTAGCATACCTCAAGGTATGCCACCCCCGGGTATGGGACCACCTGGCGGATTTCCGGGCGGTGAGTACAGTAGCTCTTCTATCTCCTACATTCGTTGATGAGCAATATTAGGTATGCCTCCAGGCATGCCACCTTTTGCACCTCCTAATGCTAACCAAAATCCAAACGGTGGTCCGCCTTTCCCACCACCGACCTTCAATCAAGGACAAGGACCCCCTGGCGGCGCATTTATGAATGGACCCCCACCGCCCCAACAACCACCCTCAGCTAATGGTCCTCCGGGTGGTGTTAACCCAGGTCCAGGTGGTATGCATCCTGACAGGTTGAGGATGATGGGACGGTAATTGTAGGAACAGGCAGGTATATACAGGGCGTCTTTCAAGTGGCATATTGTTCTTGTTACTATCGTCCTTTCTGTTTTCTTAATTGTTGTCTACTACTTTGCTGTGAAAAATAATACTAGGAGACTCAGTAACACCGAGTTTTCCCACTGTTGCTCGTTTCTTCTCATGACTCGATGTGGCTGGAATCACTTCGATACTTTATGACACTTTTGAGGGCCATCCTCGACACAGTACGTCCGTATATATGGTCTAGCAGCACAATGCCGTTCTCTACCAAAGTGCTTGTTTGCGATCTCACATCAATATCGTTCCCATCCAAGGCTGAACAACCGGAGATCAGTTCAGCGGAAACGCTCAATGCGTTGAAGATTGCTTCACACCATCTCAACCATCTCAAACAACCGGTTGCGTTCCCGACAGAGACAGTCTACGGCCTTGGTGCTTTAGCATTGGATGCACAAGCGTCGTCCCGCATATTCTCCACTAAAAATCGCCCCCCAGACAATCCACTCATCGTCCATGTGTCATCCTACTCGATGCTTCACCGACTGCTTCCAGTCGATTACAAAATACCCAAACACTACCAGATTCTGATGAAACGGTACTGGCCCGGACCTCTGACGCTTTTATTCCCTAATAGTGCTGGTTTGGTCCCTCCGATAATTACCGCTAACCATGCGACAGTAGCCATACGGATGCCTTCTCATCCTGTCGCGAGAGCTTTAATTGCTATCGCTGATGCTCCCCTTGCCGCTCCAAGTGCGAATTCTTCTGGCAAACCGAGTCCTACGCGCGCAAAGCATGTCTTGAACGATCTCGACGGCAGAGTGGGTCTTATATTAGATGGTGGACCTTGTGGAGTCGGCTTAGAAAGTACGGTTGTAGATGGGCTCCAAGAAGATGGCGATTTGAGGATATTAAGACCTGGAGGGATCACGGTGGAGGATATCGAGACAGCCCTGATCGAAGGTATACATGAAGACGAAAAAATCCCGAAGGTCCTTGTACACAGGAGAGACTATAAAGACGAGAAGATGGAACAGGCTCCGTCCACTCCCGGAATGAAATATCGCCATTATTCACCGAACGTACCCGTGACTCTCCTTTGCACTTCCACGCCTCCACCTTCTCATGTCAACCCCTCCTCCCCTGCCGCTTTTTTCTCTACTCTCGGGAAAAACCGCTTGGGCAAACTGAAAGTTGGGTTGTTAACTCCGTCAGATTCGCCTTTAATCGCGTCTGCGTCGTCCGACATTGAAGGAGTAGAATGGCGTCCATTTCCATTAGGTCCAGTCGCTAAGCCGTCTATTACCGCACAACGGCTTTTCGATGGACTCTTGACATTAGAAAAGGAGGGCGTAGATCTTATTCTAATTGAAGAGATCAACGAGGACAGGGAAGGACTTGCGGTTATGAATCGTGTTAAAAAGGCAGCAGGGGAGATTCAATGGTTGACTGTTTGATTTCCATCTACCCACGCTGGGTGCTTAGAATTTGCAGCAGCAGCGAGACCATACAAATTTAGATGTGAGTAATAATGCTTAAAATTGGCTGTTTGTTTG
>QLOR01004568.1:0-10153 GCA_003313825.1 Sarcodon aspratus | reverse complement strand
GTTAGGGGACGATGGACCAGCCAGTTGGGCGTGTTGTAAAACGACTTCGAGGGGTTTTAGAAATGGGCCGATGATTGGTATTCCAGAGAGTGATGAGTTCGTGTCGGATGGGAGTTGTTGTCTAGTAGCAAGGATGTGAACTAGAAGGGGGTAGGGTATCAGCATTGTCAACTTGAAGAGCCCAGAGAAAGAAACGCTTACTAGGATCTCGCATGCTCGCATAGGCGGAATCGACCGTTTGGAATCCTCGTGTGCCAACCGTTCCTTGAGAGTCCGTTTCGTAAACAGGAGCAGCGAGACCAGTCGTGGCAAAAGAACCAAGAACAAGAACAGCAAAAATGGAAGCCTTCATGATGGAGAATGTAATGATAAGAAGGGATTTAAGAAAAGACGACTATCGTCGAACTGAAGAAGTGGTATAAAAATTCTCTCCAGGAGAATGCGATGATAAATGGAATAAAAGTGCGGAAGAGAATAGAGATGCATAAAGAGCGGGAAACCAGTGGTCTTATAGGATTTCAACATTCGGGTGTCTCGCTGTGGAGAACGTCCGTGAGACATTGTCCAACTTGCCAAGGCCGTTGCGCACTGAAACTGATTACAAAGCTGACCGGTCCATGGGGAGTAAATAGTACCCGGGCAGCCGGGTAGATGAACAATGCAGTCTTATGACTTCTTTATCAGAACGACGGCAATGACTAATTCAAGGTAACTGCGCCTATTTTAACTCGTTGAAGCGTCCGAGGTGAGTACTACGCGTCCCTTCGGACCCGGAGAATGCTAGTGGGTCTAAGAGCTTCCGCGCAGTCTAAGCTCTGGATACATACAGTACTAGGTGTGATGCCCATTAGGTCCCACACCTATGCTAGCACACGTCGCCAACGTCGTTTGCGGATTGGATCAATCATTGAATTTTAGGGAAGTGACTGACACGCAAAAACGTCTTGTCTGGGAGATGCGGGGTGCCAATTACTCGTCATCGGTGATCACAGGGGCTTTGGGCGCCACAGCGACTTGGATCATATAAATCTATCAATCTCGCCTATAACTCCTCTTTAGGTCTTTTCCTTTGGTCCAAGCCATGTTCAACAAGCGTGTCTGGCCAGTGCTCTTGCGCCTCTCCTTTGGCATCTCCTTTCCCCCCTTGGTGGTTCTCACTCTATTTCGACTCCTCCCAGTATTCTTTAATGTTCAGGTACCGCTATGGATCGTTATATCTAGCGCCGTCTTGAGCACGCCGGTTACTATCGTGAGTCGCGGACACTTGAGCCAGCTTCGCTATCGTCGCGCTGCAGCTGCAGCTGGAGCTGTACTTCCCCCTATTTTTCAAGGCAAATGGCCAGGAAATGTAGATATTATCATGGCATTGTTGGATAACTTCCACAATAGATATCCTGGTAATCTCGTCTCCGTTGTCTTGGCACTATACTGCAGAGTTTAAAAATCGAGTTAGCTACCTACCAGCGTGAATTGGCAGAAACGATGGGTAACACTTTTATCTTACGTTTGCTTTGGGAGAACGTGGTTGTTACAACGGAGCCGGAAAACGTCAAAGTACGTTGCTACATCCCGTTTCATAGATATACCTTACACTCTTCCTTTCCAGGCTATCTTGGCGACGGATTTTCCTAGTTTCGAGAAAGGTACTTTGTTGTTTCTTGTAGTGCCTCCAGTTGGTTGACTGAATACCAATAAGGTCAGAATTTCCGCGATTACATGTTGTCTGTCCTTGGCACCGGTGTATTCAATTCCGACGGTAAGGCCATCCAATAACTACCGATGATGTATGCTGATTATTCATCTACAACAGGCGATATGTGGAAGTGCGTGTTATCCAATTTTACCGCATCTTGAGTGGCAAACTGAGTTGAAAACAACCTAGGTTCCACCGAGGAATGACTCGACCTTTCTTCTCTCGCGAACGTATCGGCCACTTTAATCTCTTTGACCGACACGCGGAAGAAGCGTTAACTCTGATGAAGTCGCGCCTCCGTGAGGGTTATCCTATTGATTTCCAGGTACCAATTGCCATTCAATTCTAATGAATCGAGCTCATTTAGGCTGTAGGATCTCGTTGCCAGGTTTACCCTCGACTCAGCAAGTGAATTTCTGTTCGGTCACTGCGTCAACAGTCTCGCGGCTGGCTTGCCTTACCCTCACAACGTTGTGGCGCGGGCTCGCGGTGATCCATCGAATACGTCCGATGCCTTTGCCCGTGCTTTTGCTCAGGCACAAGATGCCATCGCTGCTCGTGGAGTAATTGGTCCAACGTGGCCTCTCATGGAGATGTTCGGAGACAAGAGCGAGAACAGTATGAAAGTTGTTGACGCTTATTTGGATCCTATTTTACAAGACGTTATCCGAAAGGTTAAACATTCGGATAATCGCGGGAAAGCGGACGATATGGATGAGGACAAAACATTACTAGACCACTTGGTCAAATACACTTCTGGTGCGTCTTCTTTTTTTCTAAAACCAGCGTGATTATTGATATTTTATTTGACATTCAAGACCCCGTTGTCTTACATGACGAGACCCTGAATATTCTTCTCGCTGGAAGAGACACTGTGAGCGCGTCTGATTGCCAAGCGGGTGATTATGGCCTGATGATCGCATTCTATAGACTGCTGGAGCTTTAACTTTTGCCACGTACTTCCTTGCAATGTATCCTCATGTTCTCACCCGTCTACGCGAAGAGATCTTGACGCATGTCGGTCCCAAGCGTCAACCGACATACGACGATATCAAGGAAATGAAATATCTCAGGGCTGTCATCAACGGTTCGTTCGTCTCATCTAGCATTTTAAGCACAATCTCTCATGTGAAACGATTCGTAGAGACACTCCGTCTTTTCCCTTCAGTGTAAGTACAAGTGGTGTCCTTGAAAAACAGCTCTACTAAATTCGAATTGTTCAGTCCCTTTAACGAGCGGTAAGTAGTCCTCGAAGACCTTAGACTTGAAAATTCACGCGGTCCCCAGTACATCTCTCGTTGATACTACTTTCCCATCTCCTGACCGTAATGGGAAACCGTTCTTCATTCCAAAGGGAACAAAGTAAATATGTGCCGTCTTACATTGGGCCAGGAATGCTAATCGTCTGTTAGATGTGTATATACGGTAATGCTCATGCATCGCAGGAAGGACCTTTGGGGACCGGATGGTTAGTAATTGGAATTAGATCATTATAACTGTGGTGCATCATTTGACGCTCGATCTAGCTGAGGAGTTCGACCCGGATAGATTCCTGGACGAGAGATTACACAAGTACCTCACTCCAAGGCCGTTTATTTTCCTTCCCTTCAACGCAGGTCCGCGCATTTGCTTAGGCCAACAAGTTCAGTGGAATCAGCTCTTATTCACGGTTGAAGGTTCTGACAAGATTTACATCCAGTTTGCATACAATGAAATGTCATTCTTCTTGATCCGTTTGTTGCAGAATGTTGATTCGATCACTCTGGTTCCTGAAGCACAACCGCCCCATTCCAGAATCCCTGAGAGCTGGACGCAAGGGAAAGGAAGGCAAGCCATCGAACAAGTTCGAGCCAAATCGCATCTCACGATGTATGCTGTTGTGAGTATATGCTGTGTATGCTTTTGTTGTCTTTGTAGTTGCTTATACTATGATTTTCAGGGTGGAATGTGGGTGAAGATGACAGAAGCCGCGACAAGTGCTTAGGATGCGTACAAATGATGATGATAAGAATGAATCTATGCGTGCAATCTAGGAAGCTCAACCTTGCAATTTAATATGGCACCACCTCTCTCGAATTTTATCAAGTTACTATGTTATGTACACATTAGCTGTAGTATTGTTGCACTAGCTTTATTCATTAAAATGATAGGTTCCTCCTCTGCTGCAAAAGTTGCTGCATCGTGTGGGACTGAAACTACTATATCACCATCTCAATAAATCCCTCTTGCATCTACAATTTCGCCGTCGTATGTGTTCGAACGATTTTTTGGTCTTTGATAGAAAAACAGTTACGCAAATTACAGCTCAAGAAGGCTGAATTGAGAAACAAAGCAAGACCTTCGCACGCGGCCGGGAGCCGTGCTTTTGCGTTCCGCTACTTTATTACTTACATATGGAGATACTGAACGAGGCTCTCGCGCTTTTCCATCATTGGATTGGATTGCTGATTCAACAGATTCGTGAGTGTCAGTTCTCGCATTGTCCCCTGTCGCCGCACATCCGCCCTCCCTTCCTTGCACCACTGAGTCCTGGCATGCATAAATGCCCGGGCTCATTGCGCTCAGTCCTCTTGACGACTTGAAGAATATCATAGTCCCGGAATGAATAGGCCAGGGACGCTGCATCAGATAACTGGTACTGATACATCACGCGATGGGCGTCTAGCGCGACCGACTTATTCCGACGAGGTACTAGTATAGATCATATAAGTCTACTGGCAGGCCGTCCTCCGCACACGGCTTCAGCCTATCACTTCTCCCACCATGCTCAACAAGCATGTCTTTCCGTTTCTCTTGCCCTTCCTTGTCGGCCTTATTTTGCCGCCCACGGTGGTTGTTGTGTTGTCCCGCTGTTCAGGCCACTTTGGTGTTCGGGTGCCGGTATGGATTGTCATAATTGGTGTCATCTTTAGCGCTCCTGTGACCCTCGCGGTTCGCGGATACTGGAGCCTATTTCACCATCGTCGCGCGGCGGCTGCAGTTGGAGCGGTGCTACCTCCTGTTGTAAAGGGTAGATTGCCAGGAAATGTCGATATCCTTATGCGTTTGTTGGACAACTTTAACAACCGATACCCTGGTAATCTTCTTTTATTTATCTTGGCGAGGCAGAGTGCTAAAAATATATGTTAGCTGCTTACCAGTCTGAAGTTACGGAGAAGCTAGGTAACACACACACCGTACGCCTGTTCTGGGGTGATTTGATTATTACTGCAGAGCCGGAGAATATCAAGGTATGATGTTACTTCGCGTTTTGTTGGATTTAAAATTCTTACGCTTTTGCTTCTTTTTCTTTACAGGCAATCTTGGCATCTGAGTTTTCTAATTTTGAGAAAGGTGATTGGCCATTCTTGTTGTGGAAATCTCGAATCGGCTAACTGAATATCGTAATAAGGTCAGACTTTCCGTGAGCGTATGTTCTCTGTTCTTGGAAGCGGCGTGTTCAATTCAGATGGTGAGTTTGGCTTTTGATGGTCGGAATTTGAGATGTGTGTTGATTATCCTTCTCGTTGTCAGGTGAGATGTGGAAGTGGGTGTTCTCCATGTTGCAAGTGGTGATTACGACTAACAACCGCCTGCAGATTCCATCGGGCAATGACTCGGCCGTTCTTCTCTCGGGACCGTATCAGCCATTTCAATCTCTTTGACAGGCACGCGGAGGAGTCTTTAAAGCAGATAAAGTCGCGCCTTCGTGAGGGGCATGCTATCGATTTCCAGGTACTGATTTCGTATTGTTTTGATTATACGTACTCACATGGTTATAGGACCTCGTTGCCAGGTTTACCCTCGATTCCGCAAGCGAGTTTCTGTTCGGCCACTGTGTCAATAGTCTTTCGGCCGGTCTGCCTTATCCGCACAATGTTGTGAACCCAAATCGTAGTTCTGGGTTAAGCAAATCCGACGCTTTTGCACATGCTTTTGCTGAGGCACAAAATGCCATTGCGACTCGTGCGATAGTTGGCGACGTTTGGCCTCTGTTCGAGATCTTTACAGACAAAAGTGAAAGTGGTATGAAGGTTGTGGATGCATATTTGGAACCCATCCTTCAAGAAGCTCTTCACAAGGCGAAAGATGCACCCGAAAGTGAAAAAAGTGATGATATCGGTGAGGATGAAACTCTGCTGGACCACTTAGTCAAGTACACTTCGGGTGAGTTATGTTTTTTGTTTGAGCAGTGGTACGTTTAATGATGCCTTGCCGTAGATTCTGTTGTTTTACGTGATGAAACTTTAAATATTCTCCTCGCGGGAAGAGATACTGTCAGTGTTTTTTGTTGTCAAATTGAGTGGTTATTTCATGAAGACTGTTTCGCACAGACCGCGGGGACATTAACCTTTGCCGCCTACTTCCTTGCCATGCATCCGCATGTTCTCACTCGGTTACGGAAAGAGATCTTAACGCATGTCGGTCCCAAACGTCAACCGACATACGAAGATATTAAGGAAATGAAATTCCTTAGGGCTGTCATCAATGGTTTGTCCCACCTGTCTGATTTTCATGTGTAATTCCTCATCGTACGTGGAACGATTCACAGAAACTCTACGTCTTTTCCCCTCAGTGTAAGCACCATTGACCTAATTTGCAAGCAAAAATATTGAAATCCATTTCTTTCAGACCATTTAACGAACGGTCAGTAGCCTCCAATTTTCGCTAAGGGTGATCAGGTCTTCAACTTCCACAGAACCGCTATCAACGATACGACATTCCCATCCCCCTACCCCAACGGCAAACCATTCTACATTCCAAAAGGAAGACAGTAAATACGTTCCAATTAACATAGGAATGGGAACACTCATCGTCTGTTAGGTGTGTCTACTCAGTGTTCATCATGCATCGTAGGAAGGACCTTTGGGGACCAGACGGTGAATAATGGAAATTAGATCATCACAGTGGTAATTGTTTGACGTATGATACAGCTGAGGAGTTCGACCCGGATAGATTCCTGGACGAGAGATTACACAAGTACCTCACTCCAAGGCCGTTTATTTTCCTTCCTTTCAATGCGGGTCCACGCATTTGCTTAGGGCAACAAGTTCAGTGACTCACTTCTCGTTCACGGTTCAAAGATCTGACAACTCTGACCTCCAGTTTGCATACAACGAAATGTCGTTCTTCCTGATCCGTTTACTGCAGAACATCGATTCGATCACTTTGGCTCCTGAAGCCCAACCTCCTCATTCCAGAATCCCGGAAAGTTGGAGACGCGAAAAAGGCAGACAGGCCATTGAACAAGTTCGAGCCAAGGCACATCTCACGATGTATGCTGATGTGAGTATATAATGTGCATTTTTGTTGTTATTGTGGTCTCTTATAGGATGATTTTCAGGGTGGGTTGTGGGTAAAAATGACAGAAGCCGCAGGGACAAACATTTAGGTGGAGTTCACATGATACAGAAACGAGTTTGTATGGGTATATTAGGGTTACTGTGAGTTACTGCCTCCTCTCATATATATAAGTAAAGGTACATCGTAATTGTTCGGGGAGCATTTGCGAGTCCGAGCATCTGATGTTCTTTGGTTCAATGAGCTCGATTTTGTGACGTGGCGGAACAGAGGGTGTGAAAATAATAGAAATGGGACTTCCGTTACGGTGACATTGCAAGCTCAGGTTGATAACATTGGACTATCATGATATGCGGAAACTTTCGAAGGCGACCTTCTGGCACGGACGTCAGTGCACCGTAGTAGCTCCCAAAACAAGGTCTTTCGACAGTGAAAGGTAGATGTCAAGTTGTTCGCGGCGTCCGGCCAATTTATTCCAAAGCGCTCATAGTTGTGCTGCTTCATCACTACTCGTGGTGATACATTGATGCCCCGTGGTTCGTGTCAGTCCTTGCGTTGAAAATTTTGAATCAATCCTCGGCCTCGTTACTACTTGCAAGTACTGGTGTACAAATCTTTCTGTGACAGAAGTGGTTGACAGTCGGCCGCCTGGTCGTTGCAGCTATCTTGATGATCTGAACGAAAAAGGGCCTCGATTGATATAATGATCATCATCTAGTCTTGTGTCAGTGTCCAGGTTCCGACTCGATCCGTGGTACTACGGTCATACCAGGCTATCTTTCTTTGGGTCATCATCTCTCCCAAATCCATGATGTTCAACAAGCGTGTCCTGCCGTCGCTCTTGCCTTTCTTCGTTGGCCTTACCTTCCCACCATCAGCGATTGTTGTCTGGTTTCGCTTTTTGGCATACTTTGGTGTTCTGGCGCCTGTGTGGATTGTTATAGTCGGCGCTCTTGCGAGCGTTCCTGTGACCCTTGCTGTTCGCGGATACTGGAGACAGCTTCGCTATCGTCGTACTGCCACAGGAGTTGGAGCGTTGGTACCTCCTGTTCTTGAAGGTAGATGGCCAGGAAATGTCGACATCCTTATGATATGGTTGGACAACTTCAACAATAGATATCCTGGTAATATCATCGTCCTTATCTTGTCATGCCCGAGCTTAAACATGCGGATTAGCTGCCTACCAATGTGAAGTTATGGAGGAACTAGGGAGCACGTTTATCCTGCGCTTGTTTTGGAAGAATGTGGTGTTCACTGCGGAGCCGGAAATCGTTAAGGTAAGATCTTGTATTGACCTCGTTAAGAGTGGACTTACGCATTTGTATATTCCAGGCAATCTTGGCGACTGATTTTTCTAGTTTTGAGAAGGGTACTTGGTTGTTCCCGCTGGAGGACTTTGAATCGACTGACTGATTGGATACACGCTTATAAGGTCCAACTTCTCGCGAGCGTATGTTCTCTGTCCTTGGAAGTGGCGTCTTCAATTCTGAAGGTGAGGATCTACTTTCTACGGTCTGAAATTGAGATGTGTGACAGTGTGTCCTAATTATCTGAATCAGGTGAAATGTGGAAGTGGGTGTTATGCGTGCCACAGGTGGAGTGTGGACGTGATTAACTGTAATATGTAGGTTCCATCGAGGAATGACTCGACCGTTCTTCTCTCGTGAACGCATCAGCCACTTCAATCTCTTTGACCGACACGCGGAAAAATCATTAAACCAGGTGAAGTTGCGCCTCCGGGAGGGTCATCCCATTGATTTCCAGGTACTCATTTCATGTAATTTTGATGATTTGAGCTTACTTGATTTGTAGGATTTCGTTGCCAGGTTTACCCTCGATTCCGCAAGTGAATTTCTATTCGGAAATTGCGTCAATAGTCTCTCCGCCGGCTTACCTTATCCGTACAATGTTGTGAAGCCAAGTCGCGGTGCTGAATTGGACAAATCGGATGCTTTTGCGCGTGCTTTTGCTGAGGTACAGAATGTCCTAGTTACTCGTGCAGTAGTTGGGGACATCTGGCCTCTTCTTGAGATTTTTAAGGACAGAAGTGAAAGGGGTATGAGCGTTGTAGATGATTTTTTGGAACCTATTTTACAAGAGGCTCTTCGCAAGGCGAAAGACTCGCCTAGTGGTGAGAAGGATGATATCGATGAGGATGAAACCTTGTTGGACCACTTAGTTAAGTACACTTCAGGTGAGTTATATTTCTCCAAGTTCTTTAGAGCATTGACGCATTTTTTTGTGATGCGCTTTATCACAGACCCTGTTGTTTTACATGACGAGACCTTGAATATTCTCATTGCCGGAAGAGATACCGTCAGTACATTTATTGTCGAACTCCAGCGATCATTGCCTGAGCACTGTTTTGTATAGACCGCGGCAACTTTAACATTCATTGTTTACCTCCTTGCCATGCACCAACATGTTTTCGTTCGTTTACGGCAAGAGATTTTGACACATATCGGTCCCAAGCGTCAACCGACACATGACAACATCAAGGAAATGAAATATCTAAGGGCTGTCATAAATGGTCTATTTCGCCCATCTGATTTTCATCTGTAATGTCTCATTGTATGTGAAATGATTCTCAGAAACGCTGCGTCTTTTCCCACCAGTGTAAGTACCATTGGCGTAATTGGCAATCAAGCATATTGAAATTCGTTACCCTCAGTCCATTCAACGAGCGGTCAGTAATTTCTACTACTCCGTTAGACGTGCCGAACTATTACACTTCTACAGCACCACTGTCAACAATACGACATTTTCGTCCCCTGACCCCAATGGCAAACCATTCTACATTCCGAAGAGGACACAGTAAATACGTTCTAATTGAAATGGATCACTGGGAGCGCTCACCACTTGATAGGTGCGTCTACTCGGTGTTCATCATGCATCGTAGGAAAGATCTTTGGGGCCCAGATGGCAAGTACTTGCAATTGGATCGTCACTGTAATAGCGCACTGTTTAACGTTTGATCCAGCCGAGGAGTTTGACCCGGATAGATTCCTGGATGAAAGATTACACAAGTACCTCATTCCTAGGCCTTCCATTTTTCTTCCGTTCAATGCGGGTCCACGTATTTGTCTAGGGCAACAAGTTGAGTGAAATCGGCCGTACTTCACGGCTCTAGGATCTGACAGCAGTTGCTTCTTAGTTTGCATACAACGAAATGTCGTTCTT
>QLOR01004509.1:0-10036 GCA_003313825.1 Sarcodon aspratus | reverse complement strand
GGATGATTCAGAGCCGCTGAATTTGACGGTTATCGAGCACCCAGGAGGAAGATTCCGTTTCAGAGAGTCGAAACTCCTCGTCCCTGAGATTTTCGAGACGTTCTGGAATCTATTAGAGTCTGAAGATGAGGAATGGCAGGAGCTTCTTCGATCGTCAGATACGGAGAACCCACACCATGCAACGATTATCACAGGCCAACCTGGCATTGGTCAGTACACAATTTGTATACCCATGCTGGTGTGACTTATTGGATTTAATGTACTAGGAAAAACGGCCTTTCTGACCTATGTACTCCTTTTCGAATGACCCTCGGCAAGACCACAATCTACTGTGATAGGGAATCGTACGCTCACATATTCGACGATAAGGGGGTCAGAAAGATGTCGTTATTGGATGAATACCGTTTCCCTGAGTTGGAAATTGACCCAGGATGCTGTGCATTGGTTAATATCAGCGATCAGCTCAAATTTGTTCCCGGGGCGTTTTACCCACTATTCCGGAGGGGTCGGGTGGTCGTGGCTGCCTCTCCGGATAGTAACCATTGGCGCAGCTTTTCTCACGAGTGCCCAGCGAGGATCTGCTATATGCCGACATGGTCATGGGAGACATTGTATTTTGGCAGGTGAGTGAAATGTGGTTGCTCCTGATCGTCGCTTACAGTTGACGTGCGTCTCAGTTTACTAGCCACAAAAAAAGCCTTCTCTGGCCCACTCGATATGATACACTGCAAACGCTTACAACATGCCTACTCCATCTTTCGTGGGGTTCCGAGGCTCTGCTACAGAGCTCTCAAAGGTGGATTGGAACGTGAATTGGGGTTCATCAGAGCAGCTTTGGACAAAATACAGTCCATGGAAGACTTCTCCCACGCAACGAAGGGAATGGTTCCTTTTGATCCCAGTACGAGCCACCGTCTCATTAGAGTGGAACCAATTGACGATAAATGGGAGGAGATACACACAGAGCTGTTGAGCGACTATGTCGCCGAACGTGTGTTCAATCTGCATCAAAAAGTGCTCCTCTCTGAAACACTAGTCCAGTATCTCGCTGATCCGGATGCTCGCAGCAAGGGTGGCACTCTGTTCGAACATGCGGCCCATTCTGCCATTCGTAGAGGCTGCAACCTGACAATGATTCCTCTACCGCCTCAATCTAACAAGGAAGTGGTTGGTGTCGTTGTTCCTCCTGTTCAGGACGATAACAGAAGCCGTTATTTTTCTTTGGCCATCTGGGACGGGCCAGGTTCACAAAATGTCTATCCAGATTTCCTCAACCTATACATGACCCCAATCTCCAAAACTGAGCCTTCCATTGATGCATTGTTCATCTCCAAACAATACATTACATTTCTTTTCCAGATGACAGTCTCCAACCATCATCCTGTTGGGTTTCAAGGGCTTGACAGAGTTGTCAGCCAGCTTCCAGCAAAAGCACAGAAAGATATACGCATTGTGTTCATCACACCTCCCCAATCTAGAGATGCATTGGGAAGGGAATTCCGGGGCATCCAGTCAACTCAAACCATTATCAACCCTCAGGGTGCGGATCTGGACAAAGTTAAGAAATTTAAACTATTTCCCCAGTATGTATGCCAGCTGGATATTGATGCCACATGATTTTCGATCCTATCTGAGGAACCCCCGGGGCCGAAGGATCTAGTACGATGACGCAATGACCCCAGTCGACGAAAAGTCCTTTAGAGACATTGCCAGTGCAGACGACAATGATGTATCGCGGTGAAGGACCTTAACAAACTGATAGACATCTTGATATTCTGTGGAACGAGAGCCGTTGAAATTGGGATAAAAGCCCATGGGATGGAGTTTGTGACCTTCATTCAACGCTATCCGCTACGGCACTGATTAACTCGCAAGAGTAGTTGAATGGACATGCAACGACGCCCAACGTTTCGGTAACGCCTATAGCACGATATCTTGCTCGTTTTCAAAGCCCACGACTCTGCGGTATCGATGGGTGACGGTTTCCTGATCGAGGACGTCGCGCCTCGGTCAAAGAGTGCAATATGGAGCACACGATGTTCCTTGAGTCGTGGTACCTTTCTTCTCCTTACAGACCCCATGACCCGCCAAGACCACCTTTTGGTCTTTTAAATCAAAGGCAGTGGAACCCGTCCGAAGGGTGACCGACACGTATACTTTGACGGGGGAATGATATGATGTCCATCATTAGCATCGGGTCTACTGTGTATCATGATTTTGAGAAACACATTTTCGCCGTCACGATGACATACGTACCGGTTTGCCAATTCTGTCACCTTCAGTTGGGTGGAGACGGTAGGATCGTAACTGCGATAAATGTCATCGCCATGGTTGTATCTCCAAAAGAAGTCAACGGCGAGGCCGAGCTCATTCACATAATCAAATCGTGCGCTGACGATGGCACCAGCCCTGGCCCAGGAATGGTCCACAAATAAGCAGGGAGAAAGAGTGGACACGAAACTGGGTGCCGAGCAGACCTGCTGCATACGAACAGATTTGTGCCCTTGGGCTCTTACTGTCAGGAGTATTCAAGACTGAATAACCCCAAATCATCCGATGGACCAGGGTCTCGGAAGGGATCGTTGTTGGCGATGTGTGTTTGAATTCCATCCACAGTTCCGTTTTCGAAAAAGTCTCTCACCCGGTCTTTACTATATGTTTCTCTATATACGCCAATACATGACTTAAGGTTGTCGCAGTGTATTTCGGGATCCGCGCTCGTATTGATACACTGGAATCAGAATTTTCAATGGCGGTAATCTGGAACAGGTTCGCTGAGTGCCATGAAGAATGTGATATGACTGGAGACGCACAAAGTGTTTGCACATATCCGCTTCACTCCTCTGACAAGGTACATATTTGAAAATATGACGGACAAATGGTGGAAAGACTGATCCTGGAGGCAAGAATTCGCCCAAAAAATCCTGACAGGGCTTTGGGCCGAGGAATACCAGGCCCCTGGTCTCGTCATCTAGCTGTCTGACCTTTTCATCGGGTATTGGTTTGATGTATGAAGACAATTGACTGCCTGACAGCTTGTTCGAAATGGGAGTGCTTGATGACCTGGGCAGATGGAGTTTGCTTGTGTCCTTTCTGGATTAGGTTACTAACAACTTGAAGCCGACGCGTACGATTCAGAAAACAATATGCGGGATGTCGTCGTTAAGATCCACAGCATTAGACGAAGTCCTTCGTATTGAGATACGAGGTTGTTACAATAAACGTTGTTGAGGACGTCGCGTTGCAATCAACTGTAATTATTGGTTCAAGGCAATAGCCTCATGCTCTCGCCACATTCTACTTAGGTCGACCTGCGATTTAAAATTTAAAACCTCATTTTGTTTCAGTCAGGTCGTTGTTGCTTGCCACCACAGCCCTCTACTATTGTCTCAAGTCCAAGCTCTGGTATTCTGGCATGACATTAGCGATCATCACGTCCTTTCAAGCGCTTGAAGCTCGTCGTCCTCGAGACAGTCGTCACCATGTGTTTTGTTCTTACTGTCCAACGTCCCGTGATGGGCAGTATAGGGTCAACGCCCCATTATATGCTCGCCACGCACGCTAGTTTTGGCCGTCGCAGGAACAATAGACATATGCGTATAATTTGCTAGGCATCACTGCCGTGTTATCACCAACCCCACTCGCCCACACAAATCTCTCATCCCTCCATGTCTACCCCAGGCACTGTACCTCCTGTCGAGGTTGTTGAAATCAAACAACTGGCTGACAGAATTATCAATGCTGCCAATCACCTCCTGCGCCACGGTTACCATCACTCTCTGGAGGAGGAAGGCAGCAACAATGCATGCCCATCGCTGTTGAGATTCGCAACTATGAATGCCAACGCTTCTGCTATAGCCATGGAACGGCTCCAGCTTGGTTTATCAGCTGGGTCGCCTGGAAGCAGGTAAGTGTGATTTCAAAAAGAGTCGCACACTGTGACTCATCGTTGGCTAATATTATCACTCACCCGTATATAGAAACGCACCATTTCTATTACCTCGATGTGAATTTGGACACATCGTCTGTCTCCAAGACACCGCTCCCGGGAACGAGCTGTCACAATCGGTCGAGCATGATAATGTCACATACACACCCGTCTCTTCTCAAGTAGCTGTAGTCGACTCGTCTCCAACAATCCCAGCTTCACCCTCTAACAATCCCAACTTTAACGATCCCCGTATTCACACAAGATTTCCAAAACCCACGACAACTCTGCGTTTTTCATATCCGATTTTGATGCGCGAAGATCTTCCCGCAGAAGGCGATCCCATGGATGACGGCAGAGAAAGAGGGGAGAATGATGGACAGGATATCTCGCAGTCGCAGTGTCCGCAAGCACTGCGCATTCGTCGTCGTCCTCTCCGTCTAGTTTCGTTACGTCCGGACGAGGTAGAGGGGCTAGATGACCCTGACGACATCTCCGCCTACGAACAACCCTCCACCCCGGAGCAACAAAGCGACACCGAGCAAGAATCTTCATACAGATTTTACTACGACGCTCCCAGAATACCGCCTCTGTTTGCCCCTCCTCCACGTATCCCCGATCACCGGCTTACGACGCCAAACTCTCGTGACTCGTCACAGCCAAGTTCTGGACTCCCGTCCCCTTTAAGATGCCTGACCTTGCACGATAGCGAAGATGGGCAGAGCCAAAACCGTTTGGCGCCTATAAGCCCATCTACGCCCACGCCTCCCCGTGCGCGATCCCCGACCATTCAAGAGTTGGTTCATGACGAGTCAGAACCTGACACTCTCGGGGGTGTGAAAAGGAAGAGAACAGTCGAAGGTGCCATGGACATGGTGGGAAGTGTTTGCGAGGCTGGGCCTTCATCGTCACAGACAACGTCAAAGAAGTACAGACAGGTATGAGCCTGTCCGGTTCGATGCTCTCGATTTTACAATTTGGTATCTAGTAACTCGATAGACTTGGACTTGTATCTTATTCGTTATCCAAGTAAGCAATGAGTGTGATAATATATGCTTAGGACAATCCACTTGAATATATATATGTACAATAATCCGTCCTGCGAGATGTTCATAACCTTACGGCACCCATGAAATCATCGACTCCTTCGCATTCTGAGAGATAGACTCCAGGGATGATATTGACAAATCCATATCCAAAGGGATCGTCACAAAGTTGGGCTTCTTGGAGGTGAACACACCTGATACTGGCGAGGAAAATCTAGCGTTCGGATCCAAAGATAATAGACTTACATCCTGCCTCTGGATCTCTCTGAAGACCTGCCTGAACCGGACAGCCCACCATCCCCTTTCTTCTCTCTCTAATTGTGATAGGTCTTGCTGCTTTCCAGTACTCAAGTCCTCGACCTGGATAGATGGGCTTTTCGGTAGTGGCAGTCCCGAGTTCAATATTTCGACGACCGTTTCACGAGTGTCCGCTTCCAGATCCACATTCGAGCCATGAGCAAGATATTTCCCAGAGTGTGAGGGAAAAGACAAAGACCGAAGAGTAAATTGAAAACATTGGTGGAAAGCAGTAAGCCATTGATTCCGTCGTTCGATGGCAGGATGTTCTGTCTCCTTGAGAACCTGTCCACGAAAGCAAAGATGAATTGTTGTTATCCTCGCATTGTCGGATATGATTCCAGTTTCCAAATCATCTACTTCCATGGGAAGAAGGTCTAACACGAACACAGATTCTTCCTGACCTGAGTTGCAACAATCAGAAAGAACAATAGTCTATCAATGAACTATCGGCAAACCTTGAATAACCTCGCGACTTTCAGCTACGCCCAAAATTCGCGCTATTCCAACGTCATCAAGAAGCCTCCAGCGCTCTCTTACACCGGTAGGATGACGTCCTCGCCTTCTGTGCAACGGAGTAGCCAGAAGCATCAAATCTGTGAAAACGAAAACATCGACTAGTGACTGCTTGGACTTAGCAGGTAATGTCACAGAGAACGACTGTTGATGATCATGAGGGCCGCCTTCTTCTTCATCTGAGTGGGAGAATTGAGACACATTCTCGTGTTCTTTTATTAGCTCAGATTGCGATGATGACTCCGCGTGTTCATTAGTCTGCACAGAGAACGCCGATGAGGCGGAATATGAGTTTAGAGATGTTGCAGAGGAAGCCGTATATTCCGTTCGTTGAGCATCCCAGTCGTTGATGGCATTCAAGAGAACAGCAGATCGCCTGGAAAGCTCCCTATCCTGTGGATGAAGTTTCGAGGCTTCGGTAGCCATACCGTCGTCAACGCCCAGTGACTGGACCAGCAGATCTTGAATGTATAAACAATACAAAGACCCGCGGGTGAGTAGTCGGCGTTCTCTCCTGGCGAGACCGGCGAAAGAAGGTAATCCCTCAAATGCAGCAGATATGTTCTTCACCAAGTCGTACTCTTCCTCCCTTACCTTGACCTCTCGCAGGACTCTGATGATCATCTCGGTTGAATGCACCAGTGAGAATGTCGACAGATAATCCGCATGATTCTTTGGGGTCAGGTCCCATAATGTCTGACAGAAAAGTAACGTCAAATGGAGAGTAGGTCAAGCTAGAACACCAACCTGGAAAACCTCGGAATACTTCGCTAGTCGGTTCACAGGTTCTAATAGTAGCGTCTCCAAATTCCATCCCTCGCAATCACCGTCCTGTTCTTGAATCATCACAAACTCACCAAAATCGCTGGTCTCGATTCCCTCACAAGTGTTTCTGACTTCATCAGCAACTTGTCCCGCGACTTCTCCTACCCTCACTAGGTATGGCTGATAAACCTCCAGTCTCGACACAAATGCTCGAACAACCTCCGCAGCACTTTCGACGACTGGATATTGTCTATCCTGCATCTCCCTCAAACCAGCACTAATCTGGACATGCAGGTTCATGATATCCTCCAACCAGTCGAAAAGTCTCGTCACGTTTCCTGGGATGCCTTCGATCCAAGACGCAGTATCTTGCATCCGTAGGGGTTTGATAAAGAGCCGCACGATGGTTCTCAGGCGCTTAACAAAAACTATTTCAGACTCACACAACTCCCAGATGATTTCTTGACGTCGCATCTCAATTTCGCCGTACCGCTGGACGAGTGAGTGATACGTAGAAGGCGGCAATGTAGACCTCCAGGACTTGCTAGCAAAATAGGACGCTGAATCCGTAGTTGTATCTCCTCTTTGAGACGGAGGTGTGGATCGTTCATGAACATCGTCCTCGTAAACCGATGGAATGCTAGACTCGGTAGATGCGATAGATGTCTGCGAATATGCCGATGCAAGTGGACTAGCTGCTCGCTGGGGGGAGAGCCCTGTATTTTAGTCAGACTCTCCGTTTGGAGTGAAAATATGTTATACATACTATTCCTCACAGGCTCATCCATAACACTTTCGTCTGCCAGCGCTCGGAAGAGCTTCTCGGCACCAACACTCAGTAAGCTTCTGGACTCTCCAGCATCTTCATCTGGTGCATCTTCTCTCCATCGTTCACCGCATAACAACAACGAGGAATCACTCTCAACTCGGGGAATGGTTTCTTCGTTCCCTTCCGCAGCAGGAGCTCGGAAAGCGTAGGAAAATGATGATGGTAGATCAAACGAGTCCCGTTCGTCCCGGGAAATACGTCCAAGCATACTTTTCTCTCGATCATCGAGAAGAAATTGCCGGGCTCCGTTCTCCTCCTGTAAATATCCGGTGCGCCAAATCCCTGATGACCCCCGCCGATTCATTGGGCCTTCTAGAGTGGCACTACGGTGTTTTGCAGGGGGAGCAGGAGCAGGAGTAGAGACACTCCTTCGCTTAGCGCTGCGTGGATGCGGAGTGACAATCTCTACACCTTTTGAAGGAGAAGCAGTTGATGTCGAGGAAGGTCTGTCAACATGGGATGAAGACAACATTCGACGCCATTCTGAGTCATTGAGACCTGCACAAGACTGTCGTAACGGAGTAGCCGCAAGTAAGTCTTCAAGCTCTTTGGAGAATCGTTGACGTTCCAGAATCTGGGACACATTTTGAGCAACTGCGTCGAGTCCACTCTTTAGTCCTCTTGATGAGCGACCTCTCTCCGCCTCTTCTGAAATAATTCTTGGATCAGGGAGATCTGCGAACAAATGATTATTTCGCCTGAATCGTAGCATGTCCGCAACGCGCGCTGCGCCTTGCCCATCTCCGGAGGAAAGAGAAAGGTTGTCATCATCGTTTTGAAAATCAAACTGACGGCGGTGTGGCTGAGTTTCCTGAAAAACACTGGGCTCAACGGGCTCAGCAGCCCATTCCTGAGACCTACGGTAGCCGGCTGATTCGCGACTGGGATTGCTGTCAAATTGCACTTGGATACCGTCAACGATTGCTAGCAACATCTCTCTTCTCTTTCTCCTCATTCTCTCTTGTTCGGATTTGTCAGCCCGTGTTGGAGGCATATTACTGAGTGGTTCGTGGAATTTGTCGTCAGTTACGGCAACTTCGTCTTCATGAGCGTCATCGAACAGTGATCTCGGCTCTTCTTCGGCACATAAACTGGGGTGGTCTTGATACTGAGCGCCTAACGGCACAAAACCTAGACCCAAGCCTATACCTGAGCGGCTGGTTCTGTTGGCGTCATCTCCATTCCCTGAGAATGTTAATTTCGTGTTGTTCCAAGGCGCCTCTACACGGCTAATCGGAGAATAAAGCCCTTGAGGCGTTGTTTCCCCATTGGTGCATCTTTCGGCTTCGCCTAGTTTCTGATGCCCAATCCGGGAAATCCGCCTAGAATGTGCTGCAGTAGGAATTCTAGAAGAAAGCTGAGAAGAGCTCTGTTTGGTTGCCGGCACAGAAGAAGCACTTATATTGTTCGGCGTAGTGGGGTTAGAATTGTATGCTCGAGATTTTGAGGAAGACGATGTAGTCTTTCTGGAAGACGGAGACATAACTCGTGCCGTTAGGTGGGCATCTAGACTAAAATTCGGAGTCGTGATTTTCGGTGTGACGTTCATACTCTTGACAGATCGCAGAGACTTCACAGGTGGAGACACTGTTGCAGCGCTTGAAGGCATAATTGGGGTTCGGTGGGGAGGTTTAAGAATTGGTTTCAGTGCTGAGGTTGCTGTGGGCTTGAACTCGGAAATAGAAGCGTTAGATTCTTGTGACCGAGGTGTGGAGCTGTTCTTTCGACTTGGTGTTGATAAATGTGGCAGGTTAAAAGTAGGAGGAGTGTTTGCCGTAAAAACAGGCGAAGAAGGATGTGTCATTCTTTCAATTGTATCTTTAAGGGAAGGAAGGAGTTGTGTTTCCACCTGAGCCAATTCACCTACTTGACTTTCTCTCCTCTTCTGTTTAGATAGCGAGAAAGACCGGTTGGATTTGGAACCAGAAGTGCCCGAGTTACTACGTTTGCAGGAAGGTCTTCTGGTAAGCCTTGATACAAAGCCGGTAGCCACAGGCGATAGATTGTCAGAATCCGATGCAGAAGACAAGTCAGAAGGCAGTTGAGTAGGATAAATTATGGATGCCGTGTGAGAGCCAGATGATACAGAACTAGCAGAGCTTGTGTCGTTTGTAACCGAAGAGCCGTGTAGATGATGCAAACCTGCGGCAGCATAGTAAGACGAAGGCTGAAAAGTCCGAGGGGTGGTGGGAGATTGCACGGCGGGATTGGGGCTGGACTTTTTATGCGAGTAAATAATACGAGAGGACGACATGGGATAAGCCAGAGAACAAGGTGTCGCCACAGAACAGTTGACGAAGGGGAAGCCGCAGGGTTCAGATCATGCACTTGTCTGCGAGGAAGACAGTCTTAGCAAAGCAAAAAGCGGTTAGAATAATCTGAAGCATACGACTAGAATCAAAGCCTTGAAGCTCACTTCAGCCCAACAAGACACAGAATTTTGTAAGAGAGGATGTTCAGAACCGAGGCTGAGTCGCTTATGTAACTCGAATTCAACTGCATTCCTCACGTGCTCAGTAGTGGCATTGGCGCCCAATAGAAGTTCAACGAGACTCGACTCGACTGCTTTCAAATCAGTAACATCTTGGCCCTGTTGGCGTGAGCTGCAGTATTCCGCCAATGAGCTGGTTTTTTATGGCTTCAGAGATCGCGGGA
>QLOR01004474.1:0-15319 GCA_003313825.1 Sarcodon aspratus | reverse complement strand
TCGAGCGTTATATCAAGACCAAATCCCACAGGAGGTGAAGTTAATAAATGCAATTGAAACGTCCTGGGATGCATGTACCAGAGAAGTACAGCTGCAAGATTTGAACTGGAGCACTAGTATTATATTCTCACGCAAAGATGATTTGATTGCGGTCGTTGAAGCAGGTTGTGTGGAGATTTTTGGAGTCATGACAGGACATCGTCGAGCCATATTCGAATCTCGGACCATGGATTCTGACGCTTGGACTCTCGCGTTCTCACCAGACGATACTGTCCTTGTGGCTGGGTATCTTGGAGGCTCGATAGGCGTTTGGGATTTGCAGACTGGCGGCCTTATTAATTGTTCAGAAGGACACACAGATGCGGTCATCTATGTTGCATTCTCGCCATGTGGAACCACGATTGCATCTTGTTCACATGACCATACGATTCGAATTTGGAATGCACCATCGTACGATTGCCGATGCATTTTGGAGGGCCACTCAGATACGGTGAGGACTGTTTGCTGGACAGGTACAGGATGTGAAAGAGTGATTTCAGGGTCTTCTGACGGGACAGTCAGGGTGTGGGACGTTTCAGGAGAGAAATGTCTGAAAATGTTCTCTGGACATGACGATGTGTCGTCTGTCATGTCTTCGGATGATTCCTCGCTTATTGCTGTATCCAGCTATAGGAGAGATGCTGATGAGAGGACGAGGCAAACAGTAACAGTCATTGACGCACAGACTGGCGATGCTCTACAAACAATCCCCACAGACTACGGTGTCAGGGTTTCCTTTTCGCGCTACGACCAGGTGATGTGCGCATCGGAATCAAAAATTGTAATTTGGGATTTCAGAAGCAACGCGAGTGTGTGGATGTTCAGATGCCATGGACACCCTTCGATCTCATCGGACAGGACTTGCATTGCGTCACACCATTACCCCAGAGTTGCGAAGATTTGGCAGGCAGACAATGCGATCGGAAACCGTGACATGGCCCGTCCTTCAAGTGATGCTAAAGTGCATTGTATTGCATTTTCGGGCGACGGACAGCTAATCGCCTCGGGGCACGAGGATGGAACTGTCAGACTGTGGCACGCAACCTCGGGTCTCTGCTTGGACACATTCCGCGGTCATTCTGACAGGGTTAATTTGGTGATCTTCTCGCCAGACTCACGACTTTGCGCTTCATCAGACCATTCGACCATACGAGTCTGGGATGTTCATACATGTGCGATAGTTTCAACTTTCCATACTGAGCATCACTTCCAATCCATCATATTCTCTCCAAACTCCAGTCAATTTCTGTCTTTTGACTCTCGGTACCCGATACCTTCGCCTGGGGATGATGAATCTACCAAAAATCAACATATCAATTTGTGGGAGGTAGCGACAGGAGAACGCCTCGCTTCGACTCAGATTGAAGAGTATCCCAACAAGCTCGTATTTGATGCCGATGGGACAAGCGTCATTGCGAAATTCGATAACTCGGTAACGGAATGGAGAATATCCCCCACTACCACTTCCAATCACGAATCTCCTGACGGTGACAACGACAACGATCATTTATCGCTGCCAATGGTGTTTGTCCTCATACATGATATCCATCAACCTTTATCTACTGATGAACCCTCGCACCAACCTTGTTACCAGCGGGGGCACAAGTGGATTCTGGACGAGAAGAAGAGGCGGATCTGCTGGGTACTTCCTGATCTGAGGTGGCTGTGTAACGATTGCAATGGGAAGAAGGTTACTTTTGGACGCAATAGTGGAGTGGTCACGATTATAGATATTTCAGGTGTACGATAATGAGTGAGCAATTGTCTCGCTTTTACTACTGGAGTACACAGTATCGTATTCTAGATATCTGTACATTTTGTACTTGGATTTACATCATAGACAGTGCCACCGGACTCTTAAGTGTTGCTTGGTTCATGTGAGTGCACTCGCTCTTAACATAATGTCTGTCAGAACAGGCATCATCGGTATCCACGGTGGGGCGTGCCGCGCAGATATCAGATATGGCCGAGCAGCAGCTAGCGATTCTATTGACGTAGATGCCGATCGGGTCAATGGTCGCGAAGGTTCTAATTGTTCAGCAGGAAACTCCCGTGAGTATCTTACTGGAAAGCTTGAGACCCTCAGAACGACTAATGTAGAGCGAAAACCCCACCAGAAATATTATACCCTATATAGAACCTAGTGGATACAGCAAGAAAAACATCCGGATGAATCAAGACGCGGATGCTGTTGAAGCTGCAGCACCAACTCCTCTGCCTCTATGCCCTCCTCTCAGACCCGAAGACGGTCCGCCTCTTCCACCTCTATACCCACCTCCGCGACCCCCGAAAACATTAGGGAATCCCATCCCTCTCTGCCCAAGCCCTCTTGGTGCAAACCCTCTCGGACCACCCCTCCGTCTGTAATTAGATGCCGGGGTTCCATTTGGTGCACCATCTGAATGCTCATCGTCTTTCTCCGTTGCAGAAGGTCCATCTTGAACCTTGGGCGAAACGGGTTCTTGTTCTTGTGTGGGCGGAGCTCCTCCACGTCCGTTGGCATGCCATCCTCTCCCACGGTTTGGATTCGCCATAATTTGTACTGGACTCCCATGGCTATAATATTTTGAAATTAATTGCAATAAGATACTGGCTGTATAGATCATACGAACAAATTTTGGGAGGGTCTAAACCCAGCAACGGGTTGCTGTCCTGGAGAAGGTTGAACAAAAGGCCTCTGCCCGATCCTTGGCTTGAAAGGTACATTGTTTTGTTGTTGTTGTTGTTGTTGTTGCTGCTGCTGCTGTGAAGATGGCGATTGTGCTGGCGCCTTCGGATTCGTCGACACAATCAATTGAGGGTTGGTAAGGTTCAAACATGAATTGAATTCGACGGTCGAACCCCGATACTCCGAACATCTTGGAATACGTCGCTTCATCACTTCACGATAAACAGGTGATTCAAACGTACCGGTTTCCTAATGTTGTCCCAGCCATGAACGCGACATCCCAAACAACATCCATCGTCTTGGCGTTGATCCCGATGACCACTCCTTTGATTGACAACGGAACTGATCCAGAATCTTGCACCATCACAACTCGATCACCCAAAGCAAAACGCTGACTCTGAAGTCGATATACTGCATGTGATGGCTTTAAAACGACCTGTCGAGGTATCTTATTCACAATAACCTTCTTGATAGACGATTTCTTCTCCACAAGGCTTGCGGCAAGTTCTTCAATTTTCGTGACTGTTACCTAGAGAGGGGATGCAAGGTTAAAGGCACAAAAATTATGATAATGAGAATCACCTTTCCAACTTTGTCACAGTAAAGCGATACGGCCTCAAAATCTCGAACCCCTTTAGCTGCGAGCCAAGCCTTGACTTCCCTTAATCTTGTTTCTGAATCTGGACCAGGAAACACTTCTGAAACTTTGACGAAATCTAAGGTTCTGATGAGATATGAAAGCCGCAATACGACGAGCACGTTACAAACCGTTCCCGTATCTTTCCAACTGGTTCATCACCTCCGGAAATTTCTCCTAAACCAGGACTTAGTATTATTACAGAAAAAAAATTCCGCGCACCTTGTATTCCATGATCATTTCGATTGTTTTCTCACTGAACTCCCAATATCGCTCATTTTTCCTTGAATAATCGATGACTTTTTGGCTCTTCGCCTCAAACTTCAGACTAAGACCGAGATTTGCCTTGCTCCCATCAGAGTTCATTACCATAAACCTCGACGTGATCTTTGAAAGCGCTTTCGGCGACAGTCCAACGATCTTCGCTGCCTCAAATGAAGGATAGTACCGCAAGTCCATTCGATTGGACACGAGCTCCTGGAATTTGGCATTTTCATCTTTTTCCGATGGGAAGAACTATGACGAATATAGAAGCCATTTCTTTGGAAGGAAAAAGAAAAAAAACTTACAGCGAGAACAACCTGTAAAGTAGTATCTGTCGTAGCAGAAACCTGGGCTGCAACGCCGTAAGCGTGCTCTCCAAGGAAGAATACTTTACTCCCCGGGGGAAACTCTTCGCTTAGAGGCGGTGCTTTCCTCTCCATGAATCGAGGGTCCTCGGCAACAACATTCGAGATACTCATCTGCACCGCATGCTCGACCTCTTTATCTCGGGTTTCATAGTCTTTCACGAAAGCACCGGATTCGAGACGCTTTAGACCTAGATGTACCACGTCGTAAAGCGGCTAAGCACACCTAAGAAATGACCCACCTTTAAGCGGTAAAACGTGAAGAAGGACGCTGATGTCTCCGGTAATCACACCGTATCTTTTCGAATAATTAGATCCGATCCTTTCTGCCTTCACCTTCCAGTGGCCCAGCCCCTGCGGTGAGTGGGGATTCGAAACAACCTTCCGTGGACTTCCAGGAGCGACTGCCATTTTCTCGTACTTGAATAAGGAGTCCGAAACCGCAGTTATTTTACCCTCCTGCAAAAATGGCCATCCAGTGTAAACCTTTTGTCCAATCATCTCATCAGCAATGGTCTCCGATTTCTTCTCTTCGTGAGGGTTGTCGATGTGTATTATCATCGATTTGTTACGACTTTCAGAACCATGAACGTTAACCCCATGATATCCGAGAGTGGCATTATGAGGGAGCGTTTTTATTGAAGGGAATCCAGCTAGTGCTTCTGCACCTAAGAAAACACCATCGCAAAGACCTTGGACCAAATGTAGTCCATCCAGGGTTGGTAAGTCGTATGGTTCCATGAGACAATGACATCTATATAACGGGGGGAAGAAACCCGGCAGCGACGAGGGGTATTCTGTAGGTTCTCCAGGATTATAAGAAAATTTCAGACTTGTTCCGTAGCTGTTTCTTCGCTTCTCTTCTTCGGTAAGCCTGTGTTCCCGAGCTGCGAAACGTAAGGTAATGCACTTGAAATGGTCGATACACTCACGCGCCATAGCTGCTAACAGCCGTACTTCATCAATAAATGGAATCTTCACCACAGCTTCCCACTCTTGCTTTTTGCCATTCAGATCATGCTCGAATTCCAAAGGATAGAAATCGATGATAGGTGAATCGGTACCGTCCATCAAATCCTTGTTCAAAGATAAGGTTGAGGAGAAATAGCCATTGTAAGTGAAACTTACCTTATATGCAGCAGGGATAAGCTCCTTGCTCGCGGCAGGAAGAACACCCATAAGTTGTTCAAATGGACGGAAAGGACGTCCCAACTCAAAGTTGAAAGACATTTCATCAATACCGATCAGGTCTTAAACGTAGTGTAAGAGTATAACCACAAGACAGGGACGAAAAATGAACCTGATATCCGTGGCGCATAATGATAATCATAGAACCATCCCCAGGAGCAAACTCCGCCGTAATAATAGTGCATGACCCATTGCATACCTTCAATATACCGATGAATGAACTGTCCCATTTGCTCCGGGTCATCGTAAGATATCGACAACTTATCCTGGACAAGTATAAATTCTGTTCAGTAACAATTGGAATGATTCCGCGTACCCGGTAATAAGCTCTCTTCCACTCATCCATCTTCTCCTTTATCCTCTGTTCCTCCCGCATATCGAAGTTGTCATGTGCGTTTTCCATTGCAACCTTGGCCGTTTCATATTTCTTCAACACTCTGTCGACAGCCTCTCTACCTTCTTCCTCTTCTTCCTCTTCATCTTCTTCGCTCTCTACTTCATCATCACCATCGGTACCATTTGAAGATGGTATTGGTTCTTCGAGTGATCCTGGGAACCTCCATATCAACAGATTTTGATCCTGTTCGTCATATTCATCCCAAGTAATAGTCAGATGTAAGTCTTCTGCCAATGTACTGATGAACGCTTTATCCCCGGCCGAGAAAACGTTTGGCATCTGTAACAATGCTTTTCTCATACTTGAAAAGGGACCAGAGCGGTTGTCTAACACAAATGCCTTGACTTGATCGGATATCATCCTTTGTGAGATGGTCATAGCTGGATATTCAGGGTATAACCATGGCCCGTCAATCGACAGCAAATTATGATGACGACAATGGAAGACTAACTCAGTTTTGAGCCGCTCTTTCTTGGCTCTACAGACTTGGCGTGCCGCCTTTGTTTCCCCTTGTACCAGTTCATATCCGAATATTCACGTTCGAATATTTCCCGTTCCCATTCGTCCATGTAGTTAAGCACGACTTGAAGTCTCTTAGTATCAATGGCTCCGTTTTCGTTCAGATACCCGTCTGCATCAAAGATCAATATCAAAAACTGTGCAGACACTAACAACCGACCTAATGACGGGAGAACTCTCTTGTATATGTCAAACAAACGTTCCAGACCATTCTCGTGAATGTGTACGTCGGGAAGATGAGGCAGAAAATCGTTTCCAATGAAGACGGCGAGAAGAATGAAATCGTCTATGACTCGTTCCAGACTGTACTCAAAAGGTAGCAAATTCTCGATTTCTCGAAATTCGAGGTCCAGATATTCTCGCATTAGCGTTAGATGTAGCAAATAAAAGTTGATAGCTTCGAGACTTGATGATTCCAGTGAGTTATTGTTAGTAACTGTATTTGGATGAAAAGACAATACCTTGTATTGTGCTTCTTTTTCACCGGACCAAACTTGACTTCTTCTCGCAGTAAACAAAAATGAGGATCGTGACTTAGCAATCCCAACATTATGAGGTCGGCGTCAAGCCCGTATAAACAATGTCGAACATTGGGATTGTAGTCTGGTTGAGCCCGTGATTTACGGATGTACTCCATAATCTTGTGTTCGCCTTCTCCTGGAACGTCGTGTCCCGATAGCACAACCTCGCAATACCGCCAATTGGCATCTTCGCTTATTTTCTTATTTACGAAGTATTTGAGTTGTTCAGACAGCTTGGCCATAAACAGAGTCCCTATATAGTCAACATTAGGTTGTTATTGGCAAGGCTGACAGGGAAATACGCACCAGGAGTTATGCAATTACTGTCAAACGCCTTCTCGTCAGGCAATTTTTCTCCGTTCCTCTCGGCTTTCTCTCTTGCTTCCTTCGCTTCCTTTGATGTACGAAACCTTCGACCTCGCTGTTGATTCATTTTGGCCCGAGGCGCCACCCCATCGACAGCCATGAAAAATAACTTCTTCGGTTTGATTTTACCAAATAGATGGTCCACATAGGCAAAGATCGACGTAAACATTTGCTCCTCGGAAAGACGGAAATGAGCATCAGCATCATTAGGATGTGAGCCTGTAGAATTCATTAGGCACGAGACAGACCGTATCGTTCAGCAAACATACAGTTGTGAATAATTCCATTGAAATCGACATATAGATTGTCTAGAAGAGACGTCTGTCAGGGTTGCCACGAACGCCTCAGTTTAGATTGAAAACAGACCGAATTCTGGAATCTTGTTCTCTTCGATGAGCTGTGAAGTCAGAGGGTATCTCTCTCTGAGTGTATGATAAGTTCGTAGTCGAATAAGCGAGCGTGCAACTCCTCACGAGATGTATCTGAAGAACTTCGCGCCGCAAATGGTTTAAGAAACGAATTGACAGTTTATGGCCTTGGGCTCACCTTTGGAATACCTGAAGGTAACCTGTTAGTTCGAAGAACGAAAAGAGTAACTGATTAACGTACCCATGGTTCGTCGCAGTTGGACTGCAGTTGTGGAGGTTGGAGAGACTCAAGTTCAGGAAGTCGTAGTGCTAGTATGATCAGTGACTGTCACTTGCCCAAAAATATCCTACAGGTGTTCTTCTTGTCTGCTTGTGCCTTTACGCCCCCACCTGTCTTATTTCTAAAGCTGTCTTTCAATCAATCTCGGAAGGCTTGCTTAGGCCCTGGCAGCCCTTTCCTCCAAATTTTGCTCCACCTAATCTAGCATTTGAAATTTCTTGTTAATCGTAAAGTCACGCTTTTCATGAAACTCCTTATACACGCTTCGGCGGCTCGATACCAGAAAAAATTGGGCGCCATGAATCCCTCGGACCGCCGTAGAACTGCTTAAACGCTTTTGTACACCCATCTTTTCCGCGCTCTGCTGAAACATTCCTCTAGTCGCCGATTCTCTGCTTTAGTCTAGCACCTGCCGATGTACTAAAGTGCCAGGGTCGTCAACTGACAATATCTTTTATTTCTTGTCAGGAAGGCTTCAGCTAGCTTCAACGCCAATAGCAGCCTTCTTGACCGACTCAAATTAATGGATTACAGGTGCCAGTCCCCCAAGCTGTATCAGCTTTTTTTGTTTTTATCCGATATGGATCATCCTATTTGATATTCGACTGCGTTCGAGGAACCTACACTTGCGTAGATCTATGGGGCTCTAGAATAATACACCCGATGTCCAGTCCATTGCCAATTTGCGTTCTTCCGGCCTCACCCCGACACCTTTGCGATGCAGTCTATGTGTAGAGTAGCTAGTTGGATGACTGTGTGAACTTCGAATTTAAGGACCATTTCTCCTTGGGCTTGCGTCGACGTCAATCACATCTGCTGCAGTCAACAACATTGTCGAAGCTAAACGTTGATTTCTAGATTTTTTGTCAGAAATCACAAGGTTATCGGGCACGGGTCGAATAATATCTAGTACATTGTTGAAATGGACCGAGAGTTGTCGGAGAGACCCGTATAATATTAATTCCGTTTCGATCGGCGAAGAAGTTAAATTTCTCTTCATCCTCATTCACTACTTCAATATCAATGGCAGAGATCCATGATCAATTCGATACCATCCTTATTCTAGATTTTGGATCTCAGGTCAGAAACCCACTGATCTTTCAAACTCTCTCATAACGCGGTTGTAATCTACAGTACAGCCATCTAATCACTCGAAGATGCAGAGAACACAATGTGTACGCAGAGCTGATGCCTTGTACCATGAAGCTCGAGGAGCTCCACTTTAAACCTAAAGGTTTGTCCTTGTGGATCATATAAATCTCCAACAAGATTTTTTCCGAGCGAATTTCATCCGATAGGGATAATCCTGTCTGGATCGCCATACTCTGTTTATGATGCAGATTCTCCTCATGCCGATCCAAATATCTGGGCGCTAGGCGTACCAATCCTTGGAATCTGCTATGGACTTCAAGTACGTCGCCTTGTACTGCCCGCATAGCGACACTTACAATGTCCCTCGGTGGTTACCAAGGAGATGGCATGGAATTTGAAAGGCCAAGTAGCCCACTGCGACCACCGTGAATACGGATTTGCAAAAGTTAAAGTATCTAGGTTTGGAAACTCGGCGGATGCTCTGTTCGAGGGCCTTGGTGATGATTTGGAGGTGGGACCATTTTTGCATTTGACGTGATGGCTACATCTATATGATTATACAGGTCTGGATGTCCCATGGGGACCAATTATCCCAGATCCCTGAAGGTTTCCATGTAATTGGACAGACGAGCACGGCGCCTTACGCTGCAATAGCTCACAACACAAACCCATTCTATGGAATCCAGTTCCACCCCGAAGTGACACACTCTCCTCGGGGAAAGGAGATCATCGGCAGATTCATTCTAAACATCTGTAAATGCGCAACTAATTGGACGATGGTGCGTTCTTCACTCTACCATTTTCAATTCCAGTCAAGCGAGTGATTACGCGATATTAGGAAGAATTTATCGGAAAAGAAATCGCACGTATTCGAGAGATTTGTGGCCCCAAGGGACGTGTCATTGGAGCAGTCAGTGGTGGGGTAGATAGCTCTGTTGCAGCAAAGCTTATGCACGAGGCGATAGGGGACCGGTGTGTATTTTTGAGCGACATCCGGTGATCCCTTTGTTTGTTTGTTTTCTGATCTTTCATAAAGGTTTCATGCCATCATGGTCGACAACGGAGTTCTGCGTCTGGACGAATCTAAACAAGTCTACGAGATGTTGAACCGGGATCTTGGCGTGAATCTCACTGTCGTAGATGCATCTGACCTATTCCTGTCGCGATTGAAAGGGGTTGAAGATCCGGAACAAAAACGCAAAATCATTGGGAACACGTTCATCAACGTGTTCGAGGAAGAAGCAGTGAAGCTTGAGGCCGAAGCGGAAGAGGAGGAAAAAACTGGATCAGATCCAAAAGGAAAAATCGAATGGCTTTTGCAGGGTACGTTGTACCCTGACGTTATTGAAAGCATCAGTTTCAAAGGGCCGAGCGCTACAATCAAAACGCATCACAACGTTGGCGGCCTGCTGAAGGACATGAAACTGAAGCTGATTGAACCGCTCCGAGAGTTGTTCAAAGGTTTGGCCAATGACATCACTTTCACACGCGTTTTCGATCATCACATTGTTTTTCTCAGATGAGGTCCGTGTTCTTGGAAAGTTGCTTGACATTCCGGCACATCTTGTCCAGCGTCATCCGTTTCCGGGCCCCGGTCTGGCGATCAGAATCTTGGGCCCGGTCACGCGGGCACAGGTCAAGATCCTTCAACTCGCCGATGCCATCTACATCGACGAGATCCGAAAATCGGGCCTGTATGACCAAATTAGTCAGGCATTTGCCGTGCTCCTTCCCGTGCAGGCCGTGGGCGTCATGGGCGACAAGCGCACATACGAGCAGGTCAGTCGCCTCATCGGCGCGCTGTCTGTCACATCGACATCTACATTTATTTAGGTCATCGCGCTAAGAGCCGTCCAGACAGAAGACTTTATGACTGCAGATTGGTGAGGTCCAACACATGGAACACACGCCACAAATGTATCTGTATTTATTTCCCTCCCCCCCAGGTTCGTCTTCCCACCAGAAATCCTTCGCAGGATTTCATCCCGGATAACGAATGAAGTCGCTGGGATCAATCGTGTGACGTACGACATCTCTTCGAAACCACCGGCTGTACGTTTATCTCCTAATACTCTCTGCTACTACTCATTATGCTCACTTGGGGGTCCTCTTTGTGATTTGCTGCAGACTGTGGAATGGCTATAGACACCGATGAATTGCGTATTACGTTTTCCATCGCCTGTTGTACATCGCATCGAGATATCAACCCACAACACCGATTCTTTTTTTGTATATAATTGCCTTAAATCGAAGTCGAAAACTGACTATTGAAATATCGGAAATAGAATATTGTGATGTGCCTCCTAGCCTCCTATATCGAGAGAGGAAGAAAGACACTTGACGTTCCTGCAAACCTAATCCGGACCGTGTACAAAATCACACACATCACGCAGCACACGCACAGAGCCGTGCAAATCGCGCCAAATAAATCGGAACCTCTCATTTCTGCGTATAATGTATCAATGTAAGTATATAAGATCCTAAGGTGTAGATTACGTCGATTAAACTGGCAGGTGCGTACTATATATCCTTCGAAGAAATTATTATACCCAATATCTGCGTGTCCACGCGTGCGTTGTGTGTACGTGAAAAACGTAAGAAAAACTGATACAAAACAGAAAAAAAGTCGTCATGAAAGCTTTGGGGATAGAGAGTTTCAATCCCACGGTGATGCGAATTATACGGAAAAGAAAGCAAGTCCGTGACCAAAAAAGATTAATTGTACAATCTTTGCGGGATTACCCTTATCTCGGAGGATTCGCCCGGAATGGGTGACTAGGGTGATCTCCGTACGTATTCGATCCTCTTCCTACCCATGGAGGAGGCATGGCTGGCAATCCACTCTCGGATGCCATCGTCGAAGGGAGCGGTAGCGACGGAGGCGGAGGCGAAGACGTAGGTACATCTGTGTTTTGGAGCATCGTCGGATAGACCTTTCCTCCAGCTGACTGTCCATGACCGGTATGGGTACCATCTGTATCTTCATCCTTCTGATGTCCCAATCGAGGACTCAATTCCTGCTTTTGTTGTTGCGGTGGTGTTTTCTCAGAAAAGTTTCCCCCTCCGCGAGCTTGCACCGTCGAAGCCCTCAGTGTCTGTAAATCAATAGTGATCGGCTTTCCATCCGGATGCTTGTCTTGTTTGCGCATGAGCTTAGCGTAATCTGTATGTATTCAGCCCATCAAACTCTTCAACGAGCACAAGACAAAATATAACATAAATCACGCACGTAATCCGCAAGCATTACACAGCGTTCTCGCACCATCTGGTCCACGTCGCCACTCCGGGGTTTCTCGAATATTGCACGAGTGACACTTGCCAGGTGGTGAGGCTCTCTAACACCATATTTAATTGTATCACGAACAAATTAATGCAAAGGACTTACACTTCTCTTACGATACTTGCTTTTTGGTTGCCCAGCTACATTATTGCCAGTAGTAGAGGCTCTTTTAGACCGGATGATTTCCATGTCTTTCTCAGCAATCGTTTGATTCGATGATTTTTCGCCTTTGGCCGGACGCGTCGAAGGGGAAGTCTACAACCATCTTTCATGTTAGACCTTAAAAAGAAGTGTGGTAGGTACTTGGGAGATCGTACGTCAGCCTGAGGTTGTTGCGACTGTCCTCCATCTTTTGAAATCTCCTCCCATGGCCGTTTTGGAGGTCTATGATCGTCTCCATTGACACTATTCGCAAGATCCACTTTGTCGGTATAAGGAGTAGTCACGCTTCCCGGGTTGGCTATCCGTTTCAGATCCTCCAAAAGCCTAACAACATTTGCAGCACATTGGGTCATCTCAACAAGTTCTTCGCGACGAGGCTGGACGTGACGCAAACTAGCTTGTAACTGTGCATATCGACTTGCAAAGTCGTAAAGGATTTTACAATTTTTTGCAATCTAAGGGTTAAAAGGAAAATTTTCACAATTATTAATATGACGGAACAAAACAAAACGAACCTGGGAAACAAGCGTCATTAAGGCGGTCTGTTTTGACATATCAGCGTTAGGAGGATAAGCGGGTCTAGGATCAAGATTCGTCGGCACGAGAGCTGTTGTCCTATGAAATCCATTACCGAAATGCGGAGGACCAGCATACGTATGCTGCTGTTGTATAGGGGGAGGTGGTGGAATAGCTGGCCAATGGCCTGGAGGCTGGGTGTATGCAGCCGGCGCCAATTGGTGCTGGGCATGAGGATGTGCATGAGGAGGCATGTGTAGTGGCTGCCTTTGTTGCACGTATGGAGCTGGGTAAGGATAACCGCCGTGATAGGGTGGAACATGATGCACTTGATCATGAGGCAACGGTGCAGGGTGAGGATGGTGTTGGTGAAACGGAGGCGCGTTAGGCTGTGAAGTAGGATATGGTGGTGGAGGATAAGCAGCCTATGCACAAAGCGTTTACGCAAATTGGAAATGGTCAGTAGACATACAATTCAAAGAACATTATGTCTAGACACTCACATGGGGCGAGTGAGCCGGCGAGTTGCTTATCGTATTTGTTGCCGACCGAGGGCGTTTGTTGGAATGATGTGGGTCATCACGAGTACCTTGACTGGCGCTCACAGGATGTGATTGGGGCGCTATTGGTGAAGTAAAATAGGCCGTATCGTGAGGATACCCGGGAAAGGATGTTTGTTTTTGCGGGTGATGTTGATGCTGCTGCTGTTGTTGTTGTTCATGAACGGGAGGTTGCGGGGAATGCTGCGAGTGAGATAAAGAAGCGTTAACAGACGTGGCAGCAGATGCAGGACGGC
This sequence comes from Sarcodon aspratus, assembly GCA_003313825.1. Classification (NCBI taxonomy): domain Eukaryota; kingdom Fungi; phylum Basidiomycota; class Agaricomycetes; order Thelephorales; family Thelephoraceae; genus Sarcodon; species Sarcodon aspratus. The sequence continues at coordinate 1,861 of QLOR01004474.1, read as the reverse complement.
TCCAGTCACGTCTAGACGAAGAGTAATTTTGTGAACCATGTTCGGACGACGTAGACGCCCCACTCGACAAGGGAGCAGCGTCTTGAGAAGTACCAGAGGCAGGAGAACGATATTGGAAGTTGAGATCTTTAAGTGAAGGTAGCTTGAATTCGCTTTGCATTGAAAGGGGAGGGGGAGGAGGAGGAGGTAGTGAGAAGGTCGAATGAGGGTGGTGATGAGCGGAAGTCATGGTGTTTGACAACGTGGACGTTATCAACACTAGATGCCTTCAGCGAGCAGTGAGCATGGACGAGCCAGGATTCTTGCCGAGTTTGCCCTTGAAATGAAAGAGAGAGATCTTTTCGACTCTATCTGACGATTTTGGCGATCTAATCTGACGAGATGAAGTTCTGCCGAAGGAGATCCAGACGAAAACCGACCACAAACGGGACGAAAAGATGGTGGGAGATGGGCAGGAAACCACCAAGGGGAAAGGGTGTTTGCAGCACGTCGTGGAACGTGTTGGCCGCTCAGGTTGACGGGCAGGTTCAAGTATGGGCTGGCTCAGTAAGAAGTCGAATTTGCAAGATCTCCTCTATACGGCGGAGTTTAAAGCTAACCCGATCCGATATCGTGGATCCAGGGGTACGTTTCACTCCATCCCAATTTCTCTTTTTCCTTCGGCTTGCGCAAAGCATCCTATGTTTACTGCCCTGTGCCCAGGGATACCAGGAGAAATATCCAATGAGCTTGATAAGACGGTATTCAAAGCAGAAAAGTCCCGGGTCTATAAAAGATCTTTAAAGGATCTTCAAACCTGAGGCCGGAATCGTGATTGAATCTCTCTACTGGATCTTCGTCTTGCATAATTGATCAGGAGTAGTACTTTCGCCCTCCCAACGTCTTTCCTCTTTGCTTTCCTTGGATTTCTCAACCCGAACTAGATTCCCACCTCAGCGCCTTTGCCCGCGGCGAAAAGGTCCTCCATCAAGCGCAGTGAGTTTCCGAATACTGTACCGATCTACGACTATTTTAGTAATCGAGATTTAAGAGGACCCCGGTAATCGCCGTCGATAAACGTCGTATCGGGACCCGATCACGCTCTTATAACGTTAATTAACGTTGGGTGCAGATTCGGAGTGGCTCTTCTGACCCTCATATCGTTCAACACGTACTGCTCAGATGGTCCCTGAAAGCTCCTACACGTTGTAGTCCTTGGATCAGATTCCCAGCTTGGCAGAATTTCATTGAAAATTGAAATCAGGTTTATCATAATGGTCAAGATGTACAAAGAAAAGTAATTGCCACCTTGCTTTTGATCAGAAAGGGGTAACGTGTCGGGTAGGCAACTCCACTCACCATGGCATCAACGACTATTTCTTACCACTGCCCGAAGTATAGTTGCTGTATCCCGTTCCGCTGTTGTAATACGTGCTCCCATCAGAATTGCTGTAATAATAGCTTCCATCTCTGCATAACACAATTCACGTCACTTGAACCAAGAACGGATAGAAACAGCTCGAGACTTACTGATTGGAATAGTGGTAAGAGTTGGAATCGTTTCCGTAATCACGGCTACAGTAATGATTGCCCTTTATAAAGACAGGGGTTATTGACGCTGTGAACAATATGAGAAATGCATATGCCTACCTGACTATTAGTGCCACTTCCAGTTACCGAGTAACCGTCGCGGGAAGAGGTGTTGTTAGATTCAGTCATTTCGGTAGGGTGAAATTCCAACGAGATGGGTTTTCAAGAAAAGGGATGCACACCATTCGGGTTGTTCCGTTACGGTTTATCTAGTCACGGTCGCGTCGCGTAACGTCACGGGGCTGTGTTTTACATAGCGCCACCGTGACACCGGCACGGTCGGTATAGATTT
>QLOR01004454.1:0-13631 GCA_003313825.1 Sarcodon aspratus | reverse complement strand
GTTGGATGGGTGTTGGATGACTCGGACAAGACGCGATTGCAATCGGTCGCGATCAATTACAATCGGTCGCAATTGGAATTTGGAAATAAAAGGTTAGGTTTGGATTTGTAATCACGCCACTCGAATTGTAATAAGGCTATGTCTATTTAAGGGGATTGTGACAGAATTATAATTCGATTACAATTCACGTTTAATTGTAATTACACTCGCGTTTTTCCGACACATAGTCCATTCCACTACCAAATATGGACAAAATTGTGTCAAGAACGTACATTAGGCAAGTCAACGATCAGCATCCGCTCCGAGTCTATGCATGTAACGAATTTCGACTCTGAAAAATCCCAGACTTGACCCCACTGGTGGCGTCTCCATTCAGGAGGAATCCAACACACTCTCCTTCCGTCTCGATCAACAACCCACTGCAAGTCCTCGGAGATACGATGTGGCAACTCTAGAGTTGTCTCTGTCAAACGCTGGCCTGGAACGTAATGTTCTCTTCTTAGATAGCGCAGTCCTGGCGGAGATTGGCTGATCTCCCATCTTTCCATAAACAAGCTGTCCTCTTCACTTGGAACCCAACTGCTGGGAGAAGCGATGATCTGGGAACCATCTATTGAAAATCGCACTCGAGGATTCTCGAGATTGGACCGTGCTGTTGCATTGAATTTAGGATTACGATAATCCCAAAGGCGCAATTGGTGATCCCCGTCCAATGAGGCGATGATGAGAGAGGTGGTACGAGAGATGTCCATTTGACTAACTTGACAATCTCCTTCGATAGTCTCCATGCATTCGCCAGTATGTGAATCCATGACTACAATGGATCCGTCTTCGAATCCACATATAATCTTCTGTTCATCTGCAGAGATGTGGACAGATTCGACAGAACGTAGTCTGACAGACGCTTTGTGATCGTAAGGAGAAATCCCACCCTCGCACTGCCAAAGCTTGATATCAAAGCCAGACAGGTCAACAATGGTGGATCCATCTGGTGAGAGTACACTGCCTGACGATAGATCCGATTGGGCGTCAAACATGAGCTTAGTGGATCCATGCTCTAAATCTAGCATATGAACCTCGTCTCCACTCCAGTACACGATCTGGTCTCGATCGGGTGAAAAAGAGATCGGATAGACGTACGTATTAGCGACCGAAAATGCCTTAGTTGGAATCAAGGTTTGAGTGTCGTAGATTGTGATTGTTCCATCGTCTGATCCAGATGCGAATGTGAGTCCATCTGGTGAAGTATCCAATACCAATGTAATAAAGGAGGAAGCTTGAATTGTCTTTAAGCTGAGTGTCTTCGTCAAAACATCTCCCACATTGAATGTCCCGTCCTCCAACGCATACAGCACCCGATTTTTACCCCCACACCAATGAACAAAAGGAACCATTGAGTTGCATTCAAGGGTGACTGTACAGTCGCCTGACGACAAATCCCATATCTTCAAGGTTTGATCCTTGGAGCCTGAAGCAATCGCCGTTCCGCAAGGTGAAAACGCAAGACACGAAATATCACCTGTATGGCCGCTGAAGACCCGTACAAGCTCGCCAGTCTGAAGGTCCCAGACTTTAGCTTCCGTCCCACCAGCAGACGCGACAAGTTCATCATCAAGGGAGATCGTAAAATACGGAGCGTATTCTTCAATCTTCATCAAGCATGCTCCTGTAGCCACTTCATAAATTCCCAACTGCCCTCCTCCTCCGACAATCAATCTACCGTCATGTGAGAACAGTACCCAGTTCAAATGGTGTCCTGTCTGGATCGTTCTGGAACATCGGTCCCAAGAAGATTCAAGTCCTTTCACCACCTTCACCTTGCTTGTAAGCTCGTCGCCATATCGTCGTCGAAGGAGGGACGTTCTTGGACACCACAGCAATGCAAAGTTATAGATGTACGTTGCAGACTCTTCAATTATATCGAAAAACTTGAGGACGAATCGATGGCAATCAACGATTGAATTCAGCAGGTCTTCGTCACTGATTTTTGCCTGTATGATCCGGATGTTCAGACCAGAATGAACACAAGTGAATTAAATCTATTCTCTTACCTTGACCAACCATCCCTTGATATAATTGAGAGAGTAAACTGCCTCACGCATATGCCCAACAATGCTAAGCACCTCGAGCCATTGCAAAAAAAGACGCTCGACGAATATCTTCAACAGCTCAACGATTTGATCAATCTCGCCTCCAACAACCTCACCAATATGCCTTCCGAAGAACCGACATGAATACTCCAACGCATCACCAATGCGCTCCTGTCGAAGTCTGGCAAGATCCTTCACTTCCTTGTTTAGAGTCCCCTCAGGAATCGAGCAAATGTTCTTCTTCAGGTCTCTCGTCATCAACTTGAGACATTGGATCCCTAACACGGAGTGCTGCACATTGCAATCGACGTAGAATCTTGGGTCCTTGCATCTGCTTGGATCTGTGAGGAAGTCGGGGAAAGATTTATGTGCTGCCATGATCAGGTCAGACGCAGAGTCTGGAATGACGAGAACCGAATGCAGGTGTCGAAGAGCTCTCGATATATGGTTTGGATTCATATCCAATATTTTCGCCAGGCTTGTACGAGAAAGAGGATCGAAGGCAAGAAGGATGCAACCAACCACTAATCTGAAGTTAGAAAACACCGTGGAATCTCCTGCAACAGATTTCTCCAACGCCTGTATCAACATTTGCACATATAGCTCATCCAGTCCTGCTTCTCCCATGAGTAAGGTATCGACCATTTTTATGATTAGTTGCAGGCGCTCGTCCGGGTCATGATCACGGGAGATGATGAATTTCAGGATGGTGGAAGCGTATATAAAGAGACCGCCGGAGTTTTTGACTAGACTCGATACCTCAATTGCAGCGGGCCAAGGGTCGCACGGTGGTGTAAAATCCTCCCTGTTCTCTACTTCCTTCGGCAAGCGAGTTACGAAGAACGATTTCAAGTCTCTATCAATGGTTGCTCGATCCACCGTATGGAGCTCTCTTCTTCGGGTCAACTTGTCGAGTTTCGGTTGCCGAAACGCTGCCCGAATCTTGTCCACCGGCCTGCTCGTGATGAAGAATTTGACAGAAACCATGGATTCTAGCTGCGTCGCAAGGACCGACAGGATCGCAGACTCCGCTTTGTCGTCTGCGCATTCATCCAAGGCATCTATAAGAAGGACAATTGGCAATCTCTTCGACTCGTGAGGATCTGCCCTCCTCAAGTCCTCGACGAGACGTTGAAGAGGGATGATGAGGAGATTCTCGAGCTGGTAGGACAAGGACTCGTATCCCGCCTTTGGGTTATCCTTGATGACCTTAGCGATGATAGGGCTAAATTGATGGAACTTAGTCGTCAAGTCGCAGGCGAGAGTAGGGAATATATTGTTGATGTCGCTCCTGTCTGTGACACCTCGCGAACAGAAGAAGCTTGCTCCTAGGCGTCCTTCTGCGAAAGCACGTTCTGCATAGCTCTGTGCCAACGTCGTCTTCCCCTCTCCCGCCTTTCCACAAAGCCAATATACTGGATCACCCTCCTCATCTATAACCCATTTTTCGATTTCGTCCAGAATTCCAATCCTTGTACCTTTCAAGCACGGTTCTCGATTGCCAGAGCGGTACCCGGCGGTCTTTGCGTATGGGAGCTCACGCAGATAATCTGTGAAAGTGATTAGATCTCTGACTCTACATCACAGCCAATGATGAGGCGTACCAAATTCCTGCAACGGTTTTTGTGGTCAGTTAAGTATTGAGTATTGACCGTGATAGGGAAGGGAAGTGTCGAATATACACTTACAACATGTTCTCGGTTCATTGCGTACATATCAGAGGTCATATCGTACAGATCCTGTTGCAGAAGTGTCTATTACCGTTTGTCAGACAAGCTCCGACAATTAAGCATCATACGAAATACCTGGTAATTAAGCATCGCTTCCCGAATGTCCTCCACAACACCGACGATCCTTCCTCTATGGTCGTCATTGCTCAAGAATTTGACGACAACATTTGAATGTGATAGTGCTTCAAGTTCCTGACGAGCTTTGTCAAGTGACCTACGTATTCGAACATCAGACTCGTGTATATTGAGCGAAGCTGATATCGCTACTAACCTCCTGAACTCACGTCTCCTCGACGTCTCCCGCTGGGTGTACTTGGTAACAGCCAAATTTTCCTTGTCGTTGGAAGTGGTCAGAAAAGAATCCATCATCGACTTGATCTTCAGCACTAATTCCTTGATCTGTTCCTTGTTGTCTACAGTTTGCTGCATTGAATGGATGAATGATCGAGTCGAGATTTAGTCGAAGCAAATGGTGGACTCACATCGTAGTTGGTAAGGAGAACCGAGAGTATCCCAACAGCGCTCTTCAGAGGACCGAAAGATTCCGCGGCTTCCGCTGTGAGAGCGAGACTTATCTTAAATGTGCTATACGCCACCGTCGACCATCCAGACTTGTCTTTAACCGGAACAGATTGCATATCCTCGTGTGTTGGGTGTGTCATTACACCGTTGTCAAGGCATGGCGTTTCTCCTTGAGGTCCGTCGCTTTTTTCGTTACCAACAGTCACAGTGGTGTCTGGTCGGGATGCTTGTAATCCAGAATGAGTTGTAGCTTCGGGCAGAACGTGTCCTAAAGGAAGGTTAACGCCATCGAGGGAAGTGACACTATTATCGATAGGCTGCAAAGCAGGTACCACCACAGCAGAGAGAGGAGGGGATGTAGGATTCTTTTGATCAAGAGGAGCCGCACCACTAGATGATGGTTCGATTTTCCGACGCCGCCTGCAGCAGCCTAAAAGCTTTGGCATGGTACAACGTGAATGTGGGGATAAGAGACGGAGAGAGGGCGGACTAACGAAAAGCAGATGCTTTATGAGGTGCACAGGATAAACCGCTGCATGCCGGCGTTGGCGTCTACTAGATAGATGTAATGCACGACATCGGATAGTGAGCAGACTCCGGGCACCCCAAACCTATATTTACAGAAACCCGTATACAATCAAGACGGCACGCCTTTGATAATACACTTGTAGCGGACCCACCCCGACTAAAGTCCACTAGTTTTACTTTGAGCATGATACAGTAGTACCGACAGTCTTGAGCGCAAAGTCCAAGACAGAGATAAAGAGGCGAACACATACCCAAGACACACGGGGAGGGGAACTCAGTCTGGACAGTGGAGGTCAGCCCGCTCCCATGAAATCGTTGGATCCTAGTAGAAGGCAGAAGTGACTGTCACAAGGCGCGCTTGGCCGCAACTATAGTACTTACAGTAACTGCAGATGACCCGTGCGCGATATGGTGGCCTAGGGATGTTCTTCAAGTTCGAGTCAACAACTCGAACTTTTAACTGCGACGTTGACACGTTACTTTCTCCCCTCTGAAAACGCACCCGCTCAAATCCGCGCTCTTGGTGACAGAATGGCTGCCATCTATGGGAAAGATGACTGACAAATGTCTTGCCAACCCCACATATACATATCACAACATCGAACCCCCCCTTGGAGATGAGCATTAGGCTGGTGTACAGGTTATTCAGGACCACGAGCTTGCACACATACTGGAGTATTTTATTGGCAAGATGATGCGTGGAGCTTACCAACGAGTGTAAGTGTATTCTCATCAGTGTGCCGTGATGTTCATATAAGCTTCAATATAACATTAGAGCTGCCTGGCAAGTCAGACACTCCCGATTCTGCACCTTCACAACCTCCTGTTTTTGCACTCTTCCCTGAGATCCCGACAAAGCCACATAGACCTTATTGGTGAAGTCATCCGTTATCGTACCCTGGACACGGATGAGATATCAGAGTTTCGCACGTATCAATTTTTGGCTAATTATTAGTGGATAAATGTGTGAGTTTCCATACCTGTGAGGCCAAGTCTTCCAATATTGTCTGAATTGTACACGTCTTAGTTGAACAGCGTGATAACTTTGGACGACTACAAGCTGGTTCTAGTAGGTTATAGAATTTCCGCCACCATCATTATGATTATAGTTGATCACGGTGGTTAGACCTGACCAGTTAAGCTTGACCTTCGATGAATCGCATGCTACTAGTAGTACGCTCGCACAATGACCGGTGGCTCCGTCGAAGAAACGCCGATTTATTTTATCCGAACCCTTTCAGTTGCTCCCTTGGGTCTCACTTTGCTAGACACACGACCTTTCAGTCTCCCTTGGTCGATTATGCGCCTTCGGACAAAGCTTAGTGGTTGGTTTGGAGGGACAGGACCATTGTCAAGAAAGGTCTTATCTTGCAGCTTACTTGATGGGGAGTTAAAGTAACGTCAAACTACGGAATGTTGTTTTTATCAACAGGAAGGTACACATCCTATGACTATATGTACACCTGAATTAACACCATCAATTTCAGTGTGGCGCCTTTTGCAAATAATTTTTCGTCTAAAGATATTATGTTCAGGCCGTGCAGCAGCCATTCGTTCTGTTGTGATCAATTACTATTCTGAGCAGCGTGTGCCTTATCTACCTGCGCTTTCTTGAACTTAGCTATCTCCTTGTTGATTTCGTGTTGCTGTTTCTGTGCAATGAAGGCCTTTGACCGCTCCTGGACGACAGCTCGGGGTGGATGAATGGTGACGATGTCAGGGTAACCTCTGCAAAGCTAAAGAGAAATGAGGGTGAGGGGTGCACAATCTTGGAGAAACTGCTGGAAGGGAAACCACGTACGTACTGAAAATGCTATCCAAGGACTCACGGAAGCACATCTCCCATGCACGCCATGCTATACAACTCCAGTAATCCGCGCAGCTGTGTACAATTCCCAGCAAGGATGGTTGTGCCGTGAGAAGCGAAGAGGCTGCTTGGGGTGCGTTGGCCAGCGGAGTACTTAAAAACAGTTGGAGCATGTCGGATATAAACAGGATGAACGGGAACGGACGTGGAACGGCATTTGGCCTTGGAACTCTTTTGACGACCTATGTGCGATGCTAGACGTTGATTGTACATCGAGACTCCAAAGCCCTTTCGCTCCTGAATATATACATAGATATATATCGACACGACATCGTAGCCTTGTCTTTAATATGGTCAACTGATATGAGGATTTGACCACAAAAACCGAGAAGGATATTGAACGCGGCGGAGCGGTGCCAGTGAAATATGCAAGGTACTTGGGCAGTCTTCGCAGGACAGTCGAGTGATGAACGTGGAGTACGACTGCTGTGGAAAGGCTAAGAACCATAATGGAAATCGAAAGGAGTCAATTGAAAGGTGGAGATAACTTCGTTTCTATCATCGAATCATAGCGACAATCTTGAAACGGTGAGAGGTGCCGGTAAGATCTGAGAGTGGTACTTGGCGGATAGTTCAAGTTGAAGTAATTTGCCAAGGCAGCTGTTCAACGTTAACGTTCACGCATCCAAGGTGGATAAATAAGCATACCGGTGGTCCATACCAGTGGTCCATTCCACAACCAACCGTGTCGAGAACGTACTACATCAGACACGTCAGCGGTCAACATCTGGAGTATCTGCAGAAAAGGTCAGGTTTCTGATGCAGTGTCTTGCTAACCTGTAGTAGTAGACCTGGTAGATATTTTCGCATTAATCAAAGACAAGGCTTGATGTGACCAGAGCCCAGGCTGGACAGTAATTGAAACGGTGGTGCCAACTCCATCACACAGCTTTGGCTTCAGTCATAGGCGGGCGAAGGTCGACAACTTGCTCTTTCCAAAGCCGAATCTAGCGCCAAAGAGTTCATCGACATTGGTCACCGACTCTATGATCCAAGGCTGGAACGCCGCAACACTCATGATCAAGCTATCTCAAACCTGATATGCGTAGGACCGTCAGCTTCTATCTCGTACGCGACTCAAGAGGATGCAAAGGAGAAATACTTCAATTTGGAGACTCTCCTGACAAACTTGTTATACGGTGACTGGTGCCAACGAGCCTACACGACGACGAACACACGCTGAACAGCAAAAGTATATGAAATGTTTACAATAATATTGATTCTGCTGAGTCCCACATTTCTCTTACTAAACACATCAAGCTTCAAGACTACGACCCAGCTCCGAGTCGAAGGGCCGTACTAACTCTAATCGTGATATACATGACTACCGCCACAACTTACTGATTCTGGGATTCAAAGGCTTTCGAAATTATTCAGTTTCAACCTTCAAGTTCAATTTCCGTAGTCCTTGTGTTTATAGAGCTCAGAGTTGATGGCAGACTGATGCAACGACTTTTCTAGACTCCTATCCACCAGGACGCGCGCGACTACTAGCTCATACGCCTCATTACTAGGAAACTGGACGGCACGAAGACGCGGCCAAACATGAACCCTTCTTCCTGCAATAGCTTATGGATCTGGACTTATGTCATCTCGATTGGTATGAATGAGGAGGGTCGCGCACAGCCTAAGGTCAATATGGATCTGAGGGTAAACATGGTATTTTGGAAGGATCACCAATGCGGACCAAGTGAGTCACCTTCCTCGACATCTCCTGATTCTCCCATTGAAGGACGGTTTCGCATGATTCCAACGCACACATGCGAAGGAAGACTTTGCATGATTCGTCCCGTTGCTCATACTACATACATAGTAGCCGCGAGTTTAATGCTTGACAATCCGAAGCTCAAAGCCTGTCACTTGGTCCACAATCTTCAGCACCTGACAGAAGTGAACCTATCATTTACGTTGCTTCCCTGCACACTGTTGACAACGCCGGGAGTAGTGGAAAGTTGCCAGTCGTTATCATAGGACCCCTGGGCGCCGGAGGCGGGGTACTATGGATTCCGTCATATAGTGCGACCACCCTGTCCACTGTGCAGCGTTGATATACTGATCTATCTGGCGTTCAGTCCCCATATCCATGATGTTGTCGCAATGCAAGTTGGAGAAGGTGTCCAAAGCGGAAGGGGTTTACTGACGAAATGTTTGATACGTGATACAAGTCGGTGGTGACGATGGTGACATCAAAATGACCAAGCCCATGCCAGAAAGGAAAACCAAACAGCACCGCCGGAAAGCGGAGAAGCAACACGCCTAAGTATGTGATTTGCGCTCGATTCGTATCTATTATTTTTATTCACAAGCAACAAATACAGAAACGTGCGCTCTCTGAAAAGCTTGCCAAAAGATGTCCACACTCATCTGTCACAACCGCTAAATCGTTGTTGAAGTCAATGAACTGGTCCGCGAGTTCAAGAGAGCGTGTTCGAGCTCAGAAACAGATGATACTGAAAGAAAAGATGAAGAGAGGATTAGTGGGACAAAGATTTGGTAAACATATTGTGAAAGAAGGTGATATCGACGTTCAGTTGGGCGAAGATCTTAGTGAAAGTCTGAGGGCTCTGAAGGTGCGCATTTAGTTTCCGAGTTTGTAAAGGACTCCTCTGATATTTCCTTTGTTCCCAAGCCGGAAGGGAACCTATTCAGGGACAGATTCGTAAGTATGCAGCATCGTGCCTTGGTTGAACCACGTACGCCAGTATTGTGAGTTAGCTCCTTGAGTCTATGGTATATTCAGGCTTATCTGTTCCTATCAGGCCGAAGAGAGCAAGGATCAAATTAAAGGAGACCGAAAAGCACGCATGGAAAAGGTTCGACTAACCCAGGTTGTGCTCCCTATCAGTTGCAATTGAGTCATGAGCGTTAAACACGCAGTTCCGAGTGGGCGGCCTGATGAGCCGTTTTCAGGTGGCTCGCCCCACAGTTCCCATATAACAGTCACTTCAGTTCATGTGAATACGGCAAGATCCTGTACAACTGTCAACTGCTCCTCAACGATGGATTACCTCTCTAAAAGCCAGCCCATCGCCCTTCCGCTGACCTCTGATAAGGAACCGTTGCTCGTAGAGTCTTCCCCCCAGCCTCCAGAGTCTCCTACCACTTCTGTCTCCAGAAAGTCCAAACTCAGAAAAGCTTTGGCAGTATTCTTGTTTTTAGCTTTCATTGGTTTTGTCTTCCGTTCTGCACATTTTGCGAAAAAATGGTTCCATCGTCGTGGCGGAGTCCACACATGGAACCACGGTCACTTTCACCACGGACCTCACCATGATCATCCTCTCCATGGTCCCCATCACTGCCATCCTCATCAGGGCCCTCCCCCCTTTGCTCGTCCTCCCCATTTCTTTGAGCCTGTTGATTTTATGCACATGCCGCCACCTATGGTCGGTCAGAATTATATATTGTATTTACACGCATGACTGAAATCCTCTGGATAATGTTTAGTTCCTCGATAAGTCTGTCCCTGATCATTCAGATATGCAATGTGAAACCATGGCCAACTGGTCTGACCCTGAGGAGAACAAGCACCACCGTGGTGGACCCCGCTTCTCTTCAAACACATCCTTCACATTCCCGTTGTCTTCTAGGTCATTGTTGTTTTACGCCAATGGACGCTCACCGCTTCACCAACGCTGGTATCCACTTTGAGGCTCTGCACGTCATAAGTTCGAACTTCCCAATTGTTGCCGAGGTATGTCGTTCGATTGACTTCAATATGACAGGAGCTTACAAAGAAAGAAATTAGTCTGTTAGTGTCGGTTTTGGTAGCCTTGTAACCTCGAACAACTTAATCGTGGGCAACTTCACGGTCTCCGGCTCTCTCGAGCTCACCACTGCCAATTCACCCATAACTGTCAATGTGACCATGAACAATGCTGACGAGAAATTCCCCACTCGATTGGTTACTAGCACCAGAAATGCCCCACTCGCTGCTGATGTTAGCCTTTTCTCCACAGGACAGACAGGAGGCGGGTTCACGATTGATGCGCATACTTCCAATTCTCCTCTGCACGTACAGTTCCCCATCGCTCCTGTCGACTCCTTGCTCCACCTCTCGGCCTCAACTTCCAATTCTCCTGCATTTGTAGCCTTGCACCCTACCTATGAAGAATCTCTTTGGGTCACCTCCTCTATCCTCAGACCTCAACTTACAGTTAAGGAGGATGTTGAGGACCCCAAGGGTCAAGGCCGGACCAGAAAGGTGGCATTCAACGCTGTCGGACACGAGATTGCAGGTGATGTCAGTTGGGAGGGAGGCCAACTCGATTCTATGCTCAAAGGGGGACGTGTTGATCTCACGAGTAGTATCATCAGCGCCCATTTGATTTTGTGAGGATGGACACGTCTGCCTTTTCTTTTTGAATAAACCTTGTGTGAATCCATCGTGTACAAACCCTCCACCTTTGTCAGGTTGGTTTGGAGAAATATCTATCTATATCTATATCGCCCGTGTTGTCACGGTCTACGAGTGCTAAGGGACTATAGGTCTATCCGCCTCGCGCCTTTCCGAATAGATAGTTTCCGTTTTCCACAGTTAATTCCGTCGTGGATTTGGGAGTGTAGGTCTATCTGAGTCGCCGTTTTCCGAATACACGCGTTCTTTCTCGGTCGTGTTCGTGTATTGAAATTGCTATTGCGCTCTGCCAGTGAGCCCCGTCTTCTGCGAATTGTGAAAAGCGAGTGTCTCATGTTGCGTAGTCTCTGATATTCTTCACGGTTCGTGGGTTGTTTCAGTAGGTATTTCTTGACCTCCGAGGCTCCTCAATGGCGCCAGATGACTCTATTGGTGTGGACCCTGCTTAAGAGGTTAATGTGTTTAAGAAGAGCATTTGTCTGTCTGAGCATGACGAGAGTTGGGAATATACAGCACTCTCGTTTAACTTTTGCATATGGATTCGTGTTCAACGTTCAACGATGACCACGTCGAGCTGACTCAGACGCGATTCGTATACATACTTAGTTCATTCCACTACCAAATATGGACAAAATTGTGTCAAGAACGTACATTAGGCAAGTCAACGATCAGCATCCGCTCCGAGTCTATGCATGTAACGAATTTCGACTCTGAAAAATCCCAGACTTGACCCCACTGGTGGCGTCTCCATTCAGGAGGAATCCAACACACTCTCCTTCCGTCTCGATCAACAACCCACTGCAAGTCCTCGGAGATACGATGTGGCAACTCTAGAGTTGTCTCTGTCAAACGCTGGCCTGGAACGTAATGTTCTCTTCTTAGATAGCGCAGTCCTGGCGGAGATTGGCTGATCTCCCATCTTTCCATAAACAAGCTGTCCTCTTCACTATAAATGAGCCGTCCTCTTCAGCGTCACTCCAATTGCCGGGAGAAGCGATGATCTGGCAACCATCTATTGAAAATCGCACCCAAGGCTCCTTGACATCGGTCTGTGCTATTGCATTGACTTTAAGATTACAATAATCCCAAAGCCGCAACTGGCAATCCTCGGTTGATGACGCAATGATGAGAGAGGTGGTATGAGAGATGTCCATCTGATAAACTTCATAATCCCCTTCGATAGTCTCCATGCATTCGCCAGTATATGAATCCAAGACTACAATGGTTCCATCTTCGAATCCACATATGATCTTCTGCTCATCTGCAGAGATGCGGACGAAACATTTTTGGAAAGACGGCTTGTGATGATCGTAAGGAGAAATCCCACCCTCGTACTGCCAAAGCTTGATAGGATAGCCATAGCCAAACAAATCAGCAATGGTGGATCCATCTGGTGAGAGTACACAGTGTGACGATATATCCGATTGGGCGTCAAACATGAGCTTAGTGGTTCCATGCTCTAAATCTAGCACATGAACCTCGTCTCCACTCCAGTACACGATCTGGTCTCGATCGGGTGAAAAAGAGATCACAAAGACGTCCGTATTAGCAACGGAAAATGTCTTGGTTGGCATCAAGGTTTGAGTGTCGTAGATTGTGATTGTTCCATCGTCTGATCCAGATGCGAATGTGAGTCCATCTGGTGAAGTGTCCAATACCAGCGTAGTAAGGGAGGGAGCTTGAATTGTCTTTAAGTTGAGTGTCTTCGTCAAAACATCTCCTACATTCAATGTCCCATCCTCCAACCCATACAGCACCTGATTTTTACCCCCACACCAACGAATAAAAGTAACCATCGAGTTGCATTCAAGGGTCACTGTACAGTCGCCTGATGACAAATCCCATATCTTCAACGTTTGATCCTCGGAGCCTGAAGCAATCGCCGTTCCGCAAGGTGAAAACGCAAGACACCGAATATCACCTGTATGGCTGCTGAAGACGTGTGGAAGCTCGCCAGTCTGAATGTCCCAGATTTTAACTTCCGTCCCACCAGCAGACGCGACAAGTTCATCATTAGGGGAGATCGCAATATACTCAGCGCGTTCTTCTATCTTCATCAAGCATGCTCCTGTAGCCGCTTCATGAATTCCCAACTTCTCCCCTCTTGCGATAATCAATCTACCGTCATGTGAGAACAGTACCGATTCAAACTCCTGATCTGTCTGAATCATTCTAGAACATCGGTCCCAAGAAGATTCAAGTCCTTTCACCACCTTCACCTTGGTTGCAAGCTCATCAGCATATCGTCGTCGAAGGAGGGATGTCGTTGGACACCACGGCAATGCAAAGTCATAGATGTACGTTGCAGACTCTTCAATTATATCGAAAAACTTGAGGACGAATCGATGACAATCAACGATTGAATTCAGCAGGTCTGTGTCATTGATGTTTGCCTATATGATCCGGATGTTCAGACCAGAATGAATACAAGTGAATTAAATCCATGCTCTCACCTTGACCAACCAGTCCTTGATATAATTGAGAGAGTAAACTGCCTCACGCATATGCCCAACAATACTAAGCACCTCGAGCCATTGCAA